>JAQPPZ010016048.1:0-63401 GCA_028583015.1 Wollemia nobilis | reverse complement strand
AAGCACGAGATTCGGGCAAAGGAAACACCAAGTGCGATTGCATTCAAAATTAAGTACGCTTAAGTCCTAGAAATGTAAATTGCATGAAATGGAAAAGAAACACATTGGAAGAGACACAATCAAATAGAGAAAACACAGCCCTTTCATTAATATCCCTTGATCTCTGTTACAATGATGTCTCCTCCCTTTTCAGGGGCTAGGAGCGCAAATAGAGTTTGATTACAATCACTGAATGATTCCTCTTTCCGCATGCCCACGATTGCAAAGGGCGGGCCAAGATGATACCGTCGCTGATGTCGATGAGTTCTTCCCCTCTGTTGCTTCTCCTGTGAACAAAGAAACAACCAAGACGTCAGTAGCACCTGCTGCAAATGAAAAGCGTTTTCTCTCTAAAACTAACAAAATATGCATGTAAATATTTGCCTGAAATAGTGAATACAGTGAATCCAAATTGCTTCAAAACTTGACAGAAGGTAATAAAAGTTATCAGAATGCCACTGCCATTGAGGCAGCTGGCCAATCCACCTTCAACTGGAATTCGTCCCCAGGCGGGACGACTCGATCGTAATTCGTCCCCGGGTGGGATGAATTCTCCGTGTTGAAGAAACCGACCTACTGCTACTCCAATGTCAGATCCTGAGACCTACAAAATGCCTGTAAATAGGGGGGTTATGTAATTGGGGCCATTTTGGGACGACCCAGATGGTCGGATTATCCCAATTTGGCCTCCACCCTCGAGAATTTGACCTCGACACCTGCAAGTCAGCGAAACAACAAAGCAACACAAAACATCCTAGAATCTGACCAAAAGTTACAAAATTGTAGCTATGGGTTAATCAAACCTAATAACACAAAATGCAATCTAAAAAATAATCTAAAATGCTCAAAAACTAAAAATAGGACTTGGGAGGTGCGGGGATGCCCAAGTGGGCCTCCCACCGTTGGCACTTGATTTTGGAGCCAATCCACCAGGGATGGGCCCAAAAACTCTTAGGATTGGGGGGTCGGTGAATTGGTTGGTTCAGGTGTCAATGCGTTGGGTTTGGGTCCGGTTCGAGCCTCCAAAGGCCACCCAACAACCTCCCTTGAAAAAGAGATTGGTGGATGTGGGAAGGTGAACCAAAAGGGATGCAAGTGGGTCTTCAACTCGGCAGCACTTCGTTGCTTGAAAACTCCTTCAACCTGTATCTTTTGGGTGAGAAAAGTCCCACCTTTTATAGACCCATGGGGTCTCTTTTGAGAGGGAAGCACAAATGCCATGTGTTGGCCATAGGCGCCATGTGGCAGTCTTGTCTTCCCATGAGGGAGGGGAGCCATTGACTTGAGCTTTGATAAATGCCTTTTGTGACAGTCTTCTAACGGCCTCTCTGTCCACCTACACACGTGTGCAAGGCAGGAGTCATTAACTGACTGTTCTGGGCTGCCACTTGGCACCATTTGTCTTTTTGCCCGTTAAGCTTAGAATTCGTCCCACCCAGGGACGGATTCAGAATTCATCCTGGGGTGGGACAGATTGTATTTTTAATTCGTCCCTAGGTGAGACGAATACTGGGCAAAGTGTCCAAGTGTGCCAAATTGCTTCTTGACCTTACAAAATTGCTATGAAAGTGGTTAAGACCACTATTTAACCTCTGAGGGCTGCCCTGGGGGCTGTGTTTGTCAAAGCGATCAGTGTTTGTAGTCACATAATCGGATTGGTGCTGTTTTGGTGTCTACAAAAACATCATTAAATTTCACCAACTCTTGATGAAATGATATTGGATGTCAATGTGCTTCGTCCTGCCATGAAACACTAGATCCTTTGACAGTGCCATGATGGAATTGTTGTCACAAAAAATAGTTGTCACCCCTTCTGGTGGATGATTCAGCTCACCCAATATTCTTTGCAGCCATATTACCTAGCATACGGTTGATGTGGCGACAACATACTCTGTCTTAGTAGTGGATAACGCAATTATCGATTGTTTCTTTGATGACCATGCAACTGCTTCCGAACCAAGATGGAAAGCATAATTGAAAGTGCTTTTCCAATCATCAGTGTTGTCATCCCAGTCGCTATTTGTGTAGCCAATCAGTTCTAGCTAGTATTTTCTAAAATAAAATATTCCATGGTTCTGCGTTCCATTGACATAGCATAAAATCCTTTTGCCTACTTGCCAATGTGTGTCCTTCAGAGTCTCCATAAATATACTAATCAATCTGACTCCAAACATCAAATTATTTCGAGTTGCAATCCAATACATGAGACTTCCACCTAGCCTCTTGTCTAGATTTGGATCAACATTTTTGTTTGCATCCAAATTGCTGGCATCCTACTGGCAATAGGTGTGATGGCAGATTTGATGTCCTCCATCTTGAACCGCTTCAGGACATCCTTCACATACTTACCTTAAGAAATGAAGATGCCATCTATTTATTGGTCAACTTCAATACCAAGAAAGTACTTCATTAGCCCTAAGTCTATCATCTTGAACTTCTTCTTCATGGGTGTTTTGAACTGGTCAAAAAATACATCACTGTTGCCAATATATATTAGATCATCCAAATACAAGCAAATGAGTATCATGTCCCCTTTTACATTTATCTTCAGGTATAGGGTGTGCTCATATGGGCATTTGATGAACCCATTATCCTAAAAATAGCCATCAATATGGTTGTACTAAGCCTTGGGTGCTTGCTTCATCCCATATAGGGCCTTCTTTAATTTCAATACCTTGCCTTCATGTCCTTCCAGTTCATAACCTAGTGGCTGGTCTATGTAGACCTTCTCTTCCAACACTCCATTCAGGAAGGTGGACTTGACATCCATTTGATACACATTCCAACCCTTCTAAGCTACTAATACCAAGATCATCCTTACTATGTCAAGTCGGGCTATAGGTGCATACACCTCATGATAGTAAATATCTCACTTCTTCTTGTACCTTTTGCCACCAGTTTGGCCTTATGTCGATCGACTTCTCCTTTGGCATTAAACTTTGTTTTGTATACCCATTTGACCTCAATGGTCTTCTTTCCTACTAGAAGATCCATCAGCTGCCATGTCTCATTCTTCTCTATGGCATCTATCTCCTTATCCATCGTACTCACCCATTTCTAATTTTGACTTGCTTCTTCGAACAAAATTGGATCACACTCAAAAAATAAAGCAAAGTCAGAATATTCTTTATCTTCATGATTTAGGGTTACCTCATAGATGTCTTGCAAGATCCTCATATTTGTGGGTATCTTCAAGTTGGGGATCCTACTTGCAAGTGGAGGTGACCGAGATGGTGAGGATGTGTTGTTGCTGGCACCACTACTGCTGATTGAAGCTACAAGTGGATGTATACTATTTTATTATAGGTCCATAGATTCAATAACAGTTGGCTCTGGCAGAATAGTCTTAGACTTCTAATTCTAGGCTTCATCCTCTAAGAACTTTACATCTTGGCTGATAATAAGTTTCTTCATCATAGGATTATATAGTCTATATGCCTTCGCTTGTTCACTATACCCTGTGAAGATACACGTCTCTTTTTTTTTATCGAGATTCTACCTCTTCTCATTTGGAACATGTGCATATGTTGTGCACCCGAAACCCCTCAAATGATCCACACTCAAATTTTGATTACTCCAGGCTTCCTGAGAAATTTTGTCCTTCAAAATCTTGGTGAGATATTTTTTCAGCACATAGACTACACAGGTTACAACTTCTACCCAGAACTCATGTGGTAATCCTTTCAACTTCAGCATACTCTATGCCATCTCCATGATCATTATGTTCTTCCTCTTAGTTACATCATTTTGTTGCAGTGTGTATCTGATAGTAAGCTGCCTGTGAAATCCATTTGCCTTGCAAAAATTATGGAATTCATTGAAGATGTATTCACCTTCACCATCTATCCTAAGAGTCTTCACCTGATAACCACTCTATTTCTCAAACAGAGCCTTGAAATCCTTAAATTTATAAAATGCTTCTGACTTTTGCTTGATGGGATAAACCCATGTCCTCTGACTAAAGTCATCAATGAAGGTCAAGAAGTATTTGTTACAAGTAAATTATAAGTATGATATATAAAAAAGAGGAGAGTTGAACAAGGAAGTATGATATATAAAAAAGGATTAGTTATTTCCTTCAAAATTTGAATGCAAAGGCTTGAGGAAGATGTGAAATTTTCTACACATATTTTTGCCAGATAAATGGAAGCTCAAGAAAAATAAAAAAAATGCATTTGAAAAAGGATCAGAGATAACTAAATAGGAGGAAGGAGAGTCGTTTTCAAATCTTTAACTGAGAACAAAGCCATCGATTTTCAGTGATTATAAAGTATCCTGGTTTAAGAGTGTCACCTATGGAGATAATCAAAATAGAAAATGTAACGCTAGGGAGGAGCAAGATACATCGGATAAAGATGTATTATTGCAATTTAAGTGACGTTAATAGCTCAATGAAAACAGAAATAAATTAAATTTTAAAAGAGACTTTACAAGGTGCACAAAGCGTTAAATGGGGAGAATACGATTGCATATCTCCATGAAAGGAGATATGTAAATTGATGGCGTAACGTATTGTTGGCACCCAAAATAAATGGGTGCCACGATACGAGAGCATCAAAATGCTTCCTGAGAGCAACATTTTGGCAGCAAAAAGAAACCTATATTTCAAAAAAATATAGCAAAAAACTATATATATATATATATATATATATATATATATATATATATATATATATATATATATATATATATATATATATATATATATATATAATCTTATTGAAGACTTAAATCCAAGAAAAAAAAAGAAGCCAACATAAGAATCAAATAACCAGCTCCTATAACCTCCAAGAAAGAATGCTAGCAAGATCTATCCTGCTCTGGTACCATGTTAGAATTTTCCAAAATAGACATGCATACCATTACACAAAATATGAAGAAAGAGTAGAACTGATTGATTTATTCCAAGGATCAAATTTGTATAAATAGCAAAGTTGATCATTGAGAGCCGTTGGATTACAAAAACTCATCAAACTTGATGAAGACACCACTAAGAGTTCACCTAAAACATGGAGGAGTGGAAACTCAAGTGTGTCTATCCTAGTAGAACTTAAGAGAATATTCACTTATTATAACAGAGATTTACAATTTTTTTTTATTCTAAAAATCCAACATTTTTCTAAAAACACATAATTTTCTATACAAATTGTCTAGCTATCTGAAATGGTGGAATAGTGAGCTTCATGCTTATCACTTATCCAATCCCTAATATTAAAACTCCAACTATTTTTCTACTTGGCTCTTGTGATCTAGATGCTCTTGCATCATGTAGGACTATTTAACAATCTTCATATATTTTTGAGAAAAAAATAGTAAGGTGTTTGTTTTTATCAAGAGTAAGGTTTTTACATAATTTATAAGAAAATAATGATCAAACTCTATGATCCATGGGACATGATCTTAAACTAAACATAGACTAATAGAAATTAGAAGCAAGTTCCACTATAGTCTCAATAGTTCACTCAGGAAGTGTTTCAAAAGCAAGTTCCATCAATGCTTACCATCAAGTTCACAATAAAAGATAAGATGACTCAATTATGTCAATTAGTTTGTGCATGCAATTTTTTTGGTTAAGAGAAAAATATTTGGGATTATTCAAAAATCAAGAGAAAAATATTTGGGACTATTCATAATTTCAAGAGAAAGATGTTTGGGTTTATTAAGCACTCAAGAGGAATATGTGTGGGACTATTCAATAATCTTAAGAGGCTTATAAGCAGAAAAGTAGTTTTTATTTTGTTAAGTAGAAATTTTTGGAATGATTTATCAATCTTCAGAGTTTTTTTTAGAAAAATGTTGCAATGTGTTTTAAGCTTCAGACTTATTATCACTTTTATACTTGTAATTAAACAATATTTGATAGGTATTTTTTAAACCTGTGAATATAAATCATAGTTATAACAAGGTGGTGGTTTTACTTTATTTTGAATAGTTTCAAATATGGTATCAATTCTAACTCATCTCCCAAGTATGTGAATGTCTATAAACAAAATCTAATTTACTATTATCTACTCAAAATCATCGGTTAAAGTGAACCAATATTAGCTCTTATTTCCTCTAGGTTAATCTCAATTTATTTCAAACTGTGGCTTAAACCTAGCTAAAATTAACTCTTATTTACTCAAGACCATGGGTTAAGCCCAACTAAAGTTAGATTTTTTTATTGGAGACCATGGGTTAAGCCCAACTATAGTAAACTCTTGTTTAGTGAAAACCCAAGGTTAAGTCTACCTAAATGAGTGCTTATTTGGTTGTTTTGAAAGGAACACCAAAGGTATTGACTCTAACTTAATGAGAAGAGTGGGGTACAATGGGAAGGTTTGGGAAGATATGAGCAAGATTTTTTTTTTAAATGGCTATATTACAGTTTATTTAGATCCATTTATTGTTATAATCTATTACTCTAATGTTGAATTACTTTGAGATCAAACACTACTAAACTTATAAATAGTCACATAATTTTATAACATTGTTATTTTAAAGTATAAAAATAAGATGTTGCACAACATAAATCCATTTGATAAATCTTAGGTGCGATTGCAACAATCCAGTAAATCCATTAATGATTGTGGAAATATGTTTTCATCAAACTCCATATAATATTAAACATTATATGATGATTTGCATTCATCTAGTTCAAATCAATGCAACATAATCTATTTATGGACGATGCACATATTGGATGATCTTCCTAAAGGATGTATGGATGCATCACCTAGTGTAAGGTACATAAATATATAAATACTTGTCACAATAAATTTTCTTAACCAATTAATTTTAGATTTTCTATGTTTACATTTGTATTTTTTATATTTGGAAATATTTTCTATTCTTTAAATATTATTTTATTCTTCACTTGTCTTTTAATTTTCATAGTAGTTTTTCATTATTCCAGATTTTTCTACTTAAAAAAATCGCATGTATGGATGCATCACATAGTAGAAGATACATGAGACTTGTCACAATATCTTTTCTTAACTAATTAATTTTGGATTTTCTATGTTTACATTTTTATTTTTCATATTGTAAATATTTTCTATTCTCTAAATATGATTTTATTTTTTACTTGTCTTTTAATTTTCATAGTAGTTTTTCATTGCTTCCAAATTTTTCTACTTAAAAGAAAATATCTGACATCACTATGCTTTCAAATTATTTTTTCCCTCCAGTATGAATTCTTCTTCTCTAAAAAATATGTTTATATTTCTTTTTCCATTAAGCATTTTATTCTCCAATAAGGATGTATTAAGTGTAAAAACTAATGTGCTAATTGTTTATTATGAAATTTTAAGAAAATTAGAATTTTTTTTTAATAAATTAAAGAAAAAAGGGTTTTGAAAGGAGTCCCTAAACCTTGTACATCAAATCTAAGGGAGAGAAGAACTAGGTACAAAGATACCAAGTGCATTGAACAAATAGCCATAAAAGAGGAGCACAATAACTCACACACCCAAAATAGACCGAAAAGGACTAACACACAACCTAAGAAAAAAAGGACAACATCACGAAGCAACCCCATAAGCAATGAGAAATTATATGGGTCTAGGTAGTAGGAATTTTCACCTCCATTTCCTTCAAGATAATGCCCATCAACCTGTTGATCTCACCAACCTCCCAGACAAGTATTATGTTTATCCTCCACTTCTTGATCTTGAAAAGAAAAGAGTTATGCTTTTTCAAGAAACTTAGGAAGTTCAAACCTTGGAAGCTTGGGTAGTTTTAATAAGTAAACAAATTGAAACCTAGCAAGCCTATTTATCCGTTCAATTTTACCATTATAGTATTGCTTGAATCCATCTCTCAAGTATATCTAATTTTTTAAGTGAAATGGGTGATGAATACAAATTATCTTATACCTTAGGTACAATATTCTCACAACTATTGGTATTTAATTTTTATATCTCATTTACTAATAGAATTTAGTTTTAATATATCCATTATCAAGACAAAGAGGATACATCATTTTTTTTTTAAATTCTTTTATAAGCCATGTAATTTTCTCGATGTTCATGGGTACTATTTGGATTTTAAGTATAAAAGTCTTATATATTGAATACTTTCAATTTCAATATCTTATCTATTGATATTATTTGGTTTTAGCGTCATGGTTATCAAGTTTTCAAGTAATTGAGGTTATACCATCATTTCGAAGATAAATATTTGAAATTTTTAGATGTTCATGGTATTTTTTAATTTTTAGTATAAGCATCTTATATATTCATTCCTTTATTGATTTAGACAATAAAAAATACATAAAATTTTGATATAAAGTAATATTTAATACGTAATCAACATGTATTTATTATTTAAAGATAAATTATCATGCACGATGAATCTATAAACTATTTATGATATTCTTAATTTGGAGTTATTAAAATGGGCTCCTACAAAATCTCCATATTTTATGCTTAAAAATTTTAATTTAATTTTTCATATTACATTATTAAGAGGTAATTTACTTTCAAAATAACATTTCAAACTTCACCAATTTTAGTAACTTAAGAATGACAATACACAAAAATACCTATTTTATTACCATAATTACAAAAAATAAAAATGAATGTTACACCCACAAAATATAAAGTTGTAAATTTAAAATTTTGATTTCAAATGACTCAAATGAGAACTTTATTTTTTTTATGAACACACTCACCCCCTTACACACTCACCCACACCACAGTTTGAATGAAGCTTGGACCCCTCGAAGAAGAGCCAAAGCACAAAAGGTTGTGTTGTCCCACTTGGAACAACTTTAATTTTTGAAAGGATATGAAAACATATCTTTGATTCTTATCTTCTTTCAATCACACGTATAATATTTAACAAAATCAATAGATTCATTTTTTATTCTTAAAGTTTAAATAAACCTTGAATGTACTAAAATGAAATGGATTTTTATTCATTTATATATAACTTAATAAGATTAATAATTTATTATTTTTTTAATATTTCTCGATATAAAAGAAACCTATAAAATATATAAAAATTCCAACTTTCAATTTTTTTAAAACTATTTAATACACTTAAATTCCTAAAATTTATAGGAAATTGTTGAAATTAATACTTCAAGTTCTTTAAATCATTTCTCCATAAGGGAGCATGAACCATAATTTTTAAATGACTTGAAAGCCTATTGTGATATTTTTCTTCTTATATTCACCTTTATAGTACTTTTTACTTTTAAAGTAATTTAAGTCTTAGCCTCTAAATTGAATAGTTATTCATTTAACTACATAAAATTTAATATGGTTAATATGAAAAATATTTTTAATAATTTTTTTTACAGGAAGTATAAATATTTTTTCATATCAAAATGTTAAATTTTAATATACTATGGTTTTTAATTTATATATACCAAAATTATTTAATTTTTAAAATAAAAAATATATAATATTTTTTACAATTTTTTCAATTGATTATGTAAACCAAATTTATCTTTATTATATTATTAGTGATATTACAATAAAATTTAGATATTATTAATATATAAAGTTACAGATTCATATTTAAATATTAATAATCAAAACAATTAAACTAATAAAATTTAATAATACTATTAACAACTTAATTATTATTATTTTCAAATTTAAACTAATAAAATAAATAATTGAAAAAAAAAATCTAAGTACCACCCAACGTGATGATTTCATTTCTGTATAGTAGATTTCCATATAATAGTTTGTGAGGCCAAGGTGAAGTGATGGTACAAGGCCATTGTGTAAGGAACACTCCATTTAACCCTCGTAGAGTTCATGCGAGTCTCATTTTTATTAAAAAAAATAAACAAACAAAATATTATTATTTACTGATTTTAATATTTTCAATATTTTTAACGCTTAGAGGCTACGTGCTATTATCATAAATTAATAGTTATGCTCATATTGTGTGTGACAAGATTTGCACCTCCATTATTTGATAAAATGCATCAACTTTTATTTCAATATCGATTTTATATGACACTAAAAATGTTATTTCATCATATCAAGTAATATTATTTTAAGATATGATCTTTTTAGTGGATGTCTTGAGGAGCAGAGATCATTTTCAGTAGATGATCTGCAATTTCAGTCGGTTGTTATGAGGAAGGTTGAACAGTTAAAATCACAGTTGGAGGGTTGGGTAAGGAGGTTGGGTCAGTTGAAATATTTTTCACAATTGGTTGTATTGTTGGTTGGTCTTTTGTCCTTGTTTCATTTGGGTTGTTGGGTGTCTGATTTGGTTGGTGCTACTGCATATGCAGGCTGGTTTGTTGGGTGGAAGGTTGAGATCAATTGAAACAATCATAGTTGAGAAGTTGGGTGGAAGGTTGGATCAGCTGAAAGAACTGAAACAACTACCTTGTTGATGGGTAGATGGCTAGATCAATTGGTGGCTTTGTGCTAGTGGTTTTTTATTTGAAAGGAACATTGAATTTCAAATTTTAACATTTTGCATATGTAAGTTTCATCAGGTGTCAATTTGTTTCTATGCTCTTACCTCTGGAAGGTTGATGTGTATTGTCACTTTCGTGGTGACTTGATCCTCTTTGTAAAAAATATCCTTTCAAAACTCCTTTCATCTAATCAAAAAATATTATTTTATTTAAAAAAATAAAAAAATAAAAAAATAAAAAATAAAAATATTATTTTAAAATATAGAATAGAAAACAAATTAATTTTATATAAAAAATCTAATTGTAAATCATGCTAAACCTTTTATATATATATATATATATATATATATATATATATATGAATGAATACTATGTTACCACTATGTGGTTATAATAGAATAACTAATTAAAATAGGAAGGAGATTAAAATAATTAATATGAAGGAGATTGTATCAATTAAAATAAAAAATAAAAAATAAAATAAAATATACAAATACAGAAAGTAGAAAAGTAAAATGAGTGAAGTGAGGTCATATGAAACATGCCAAGATAGACTCCAATCATGGTTCCTTGAAAATACTGCATATAAATCATGTATGTACTTTTATGCGATGAATCTTCTATGTATCCATAACTCCATGGCAATAAAGCTTGCACATCAAGCAACAAAGTTGCTAAAAAGTAAGTGTTAAAAAATAATAAAACAAAATGAATCATCTTCTAAAGGATCGAAAAGTGCATAGTCATATGCTACATCTATCTGCTTAGAAAAATTCGGAGGACTCATAAAAATTCGGAAATGTGTGGAAAATATAATTATTAGTTAAAAATATAAAGAAAAATAACTTTAATGAGCCACCACTCGTAGAAATGGCGTGAGAATAATAAACAACATTGAGAGAAACGGAGATTCCATTAAGACATTTCTGGTGTTATTTTTTATTGTAATTAAAAAGAGAATGTAGACATTAAAGAAATGATCTGTAAGTGCCATGCTCCCAATAAATCTACAACACAGTACGTAAACTTATCACTGCCATATAACTAGTACATAAATCATCATGTAGAACTTACAACTGCGTCTAGGACTACAGAGTGTAGACAAACTAAACTAGTGTGATATAACCATGCTAATTAATTCTTCTGTGAGTCAAACAAATCTCAATTCCAGATCATATATATTCTACGAATTACTGCGTATAGCATTTCTCATCTGTACATTCGTGGGGGCCCCATTCACCCAACCTGAACTACAAACAAACACTAAATAAAATTAAATTGAAACCACTTAGCCAAAATCTCTTCTCTAACATAACATAAATAGTTTGGTAAAGATATGAAGGGTTCCGTATGCATATATAACACCTATTTTGTAAAAGTAAAAACTGAGATTGGAACCTGCGGATGGCTTGAATCCTCTGTGCTGGAGTTCCCTGTGTTCAATGCACACAACAATCTCCGCACGGCTGCGACGGCAGACTGTACTGTGCCCGCAGTTTCCTTCGATATTGGCACGAATACAAACACCCCACCCCGATCATCGACAATAACGAATAAGCAACCGCATGACAACAGCAGTCTTACTAAAAGCCCTTACAACGATAGATATTCCATTAATCTGTTGAAAAACGTCGACTTACTTGTTCGGCCCTGGTCCAGGATCTCAGCCACTCTCCCAAACGTAACGCAGGGGAACCACCAAGTCATGCAACCTGTTCTCAAATTCGTATCATCAATATTTTACCCCATACAAATTTATTGACATGTATATATCTGAGGAATTTGTTTAGTGGAAGGGGAAACTCACAGCTAGAACAATCTTGGCAGCAATGGCAAAGGTCAGAGGACATGCTGAGGACTGGTACGGATGTTGAAGATATGGCGCCTGCATTGGAAGCGCCGATGGATGTCCACCGTATGCAGATGGCTGCTTCTGCTGATCCTGATACATCTTATCTAATCTGAAGGAAGAATGCTATGAAATCTTCAGGTATTAGGTTTTGTAGGAATGTTTTATTTCGAGAGATGACCAATATTCAGAATGAGATTGCCGGTCTTAGTGAAGGGAGCCTCTAAATTCAAGATTTGCGTAGCCAATCAGCAAATTGATGAATCTACATGGAAGGTGCAACGCCCTCACTTTTAAACTGCAACCGAATTCAAATTCAAATAACGCGTTGATATTGTGTCTTGAAGGTTTCAAACTTTCCGTTTTCTACGCAATTTCGATTGAAAAAATGTTTCAACTCTATTACCCAATTTGAACTTGACCTAAACATAGACCAAACGATGTCTAGAGAAGACAAGACCAAACCAAACGATGTCTGGAGAAGACAAGACCAAGTAAACTAATTAGCCCTATGATGTGTTTTAATGGTGATGAAAAAAATGTTTGGGACTATTCAATGGTCAAGAGAAAAAGATGTGTGGTGAGGTGATGCAGCAGCTAAGTGGACTCCCCTTCCATACATGTGCCTAAAAAATTGCTCAAAATATTAATACTCTACGAAATAAAATTTTATTAATCAAAGTCAACATGGCATAGCTTTTACAAAGGAGGGCTGCCATCATGAATCACAATTTCAAAACAAACTAACTTCCTTTCTTTCATTTGGAGTTCTACTTTTACTTTTATCTCCCCACTTTGTCTAAGGTTTTCTTCTTATATATAAGAATGAGAAAAATGAATTGCCAACTAATTTTAAAGGTGAGATTTAATTTTTTTTTTTTTTTAAACTAGTTTTTTTAAAATAGATATTGTAAATGGTGGAATTGTAAGTTGCATGTTTATCACTTATCCAGTCCATATAAAAATTTTAATTGTTTTTTAGTTTATGACCTATGTTCTTATTTGTGGTGACCCATATTTTGAAAGAATCTTATCATATAATTTTATCATTTTTCTCACTTTATTTATTTTATCCCATATAAATTTATTTACATGTATATATCTTAGGAATTTTTTTAGTAGAATGGAGGAACTCCCATGTAAAATAATTTTGGCTGCAATGGCAAAGGTCAAAGGACCAAGCTGGGTACTCATACGAATGTTGAGGATATGGTGCTTGCATTAGAAGCTCCAATGAATGTCCACCATATGTAGGTGGTTGCTTCTATTGATCTTGATGCATTTTATATGATCTAAAGAAGGAATGTATAAAATCTTCAGGTATTGTGTTTTGTAGGAATGTTTTATTTCAAGAGATGATTAATACTGAGAATAAGATTGTCAGTCTTAGTGAAGGGAACCTACAAACTCAAGATTTGTGTGGAGGGGAAGTGATGAATCTACATGGAATGTGCAATACCCACTTTTAAATTGCAACCAAATTTAAATTTAAATAATATGTTGATATTATCTCTTTAAGCTCACAAAATTTTTGGTTTCTACACAATTTCAAACGAAAGAATGTTTCAACTCTATTACCCATGAAATTTGAACTTTACCTAAACATAGACCAAATTATGTCTGGAGAAAGTACCCTACGGTCTATGTAGATCACTCAAGAATTTTTTTTCAAAGCATGGTCCATCACAGTTTACTGATGAGTTCACTAAAGAAGACAAGTTAATCCAAGTAAATCAATTAACCTAATGATATGTTTTCTTGGTCTAGAGATATTTTTTGGACTATTCAATAGGCAAGAAAAAAATGTTTGGGACTATTCAATGGTAAAGAGAAATATATGTGGTGATGTAGAGGCTACATGGGACTCTCCTTCCACGTTGATAATTTTTACTTTTAATTTCTTTCGACTATGGTGTCTTACTTTGAAACTCTTCAATTGTTGTCCATGTCTCCACACTGTGTTATCCTGCAACCAAGAACACAAACATGTAACACATATGTTTTGAATACATAAAAAATGGATGCTCAAAGATAGTAATACTTACACAAAACAAATATTTTATTAATCAAAGTCAACAAGGCATGGCTTCTAGAAAGGATGGTTGTGAACATGCAACACAATTTAAAAATAAACTTTCTTTCTTTCATATGTAGTTTTACTCTTATTTGCCACACTCGTGTATGAGATTCTTGTCTTATTTATAAGAATGAGGAAAATTAGTTGCCAACTAATTTTAAAGGTGAGACAAATTTCGCTTCTAAAATTCTAACCTTTTTCTAAAAATACATCTTTTCTAAAAATCTACCATTTTTCTAAAAACACAAATCATCTAGCTATCTCAAATGATGGAATTGCAAGTTGCATATTTATCGCTTATCTAGTCCTTCCTATAAAAACATCATTAAAGTTCACCAACTCCTTGATGAAATGATATCATATGTCAATGTGCTTCGTCCTGCCATGAAACACTAGATCCTTTGACAGTGCTATGATGGAATTGTTGTCACAAAAAATAGTTTTCACCCCTTCTGGTGGATGATTCAGCTCACCTAATATTCTTTGTAGCCATATTACCTAGCATACGGTTGATGTGGCGACAACATACTCTATCTTAGTAGTGGATAACACAATTATCAGTTGTTTCTTGGATGACCATGAAACTGCTTCCGAACCAAGATGGAAAGCATAATTGAAAGTGATTTTCCAATCATCAATGTTGTCATCCCAATCACTATCTATGTAGCCAACCAGTTCTAGCTAGTATTTTTTAACATAAAATATTCCATGGTTTTGCGTTCCATTGACATAGCATAAAATCCTTTTGTCTACTTTCCAGTATGTGTCCTTCAGAGTCTCCATACTAATCAAGCTAACTCCAGACATCAAATTAGTTCGAGTTGTAGTCCAATACATGAGACTTCCACCTAGCCTCTTGTCTAGAGTTGGATCAACATTTTTCTTGGCATCCAACTGGCAATAGGTGTGATGGCAGATTTGATGTCCTCCATCTTGAACCGCTTCATGACATCCTTTGCATACTTGCCTTAAGAAATGAAGATGCCATCTATTTATTGGTCAACTTCAATACCAAGAAAGTACTTCATCATCCCTAAGTCCGTCATCTTGAACTTCTTCTTCATGGGTGTTTTGAACTGGTTAAACAATACATCACTATTGCCAATATATATTACATCATCCAAATACAAGCAGATGATTATCATGCCCACTTTTACATTTGTCTTCAGGTACAGGGTGTGCTCATATGGGCATTTGATGAACCCATTATCCTAAAAATAGCCATCAATATGGCTATACTATGCCCTAGGTGCTTGTTTCAACCCATACAGGGCCTTCTTCAATTTCAATACCTTGCCTTCATGTCCTTCCAGTTCATAACCTAGTGGCTGGTCTATGTAGACCTTCTCTTCCAACACTCCATTCAGGAAGGTGGACTTGACATCCATTTGATACACATTCCAACCCTTCTAAGCTACCAATACCAAGATCATCCTTACTATGTCAAGTTGGGCTACAGGTGCATACACCTCATGATAGTAAATATCTCACTTCTTCTTGTACCTTTTGCCACCAATCTGGCCTTATGTCGATTGAATTCTCCTTTGGCATTAAACTTTGTTTTGTATACCCATTTGACCTCAATGGTCTTCTTTCCTACTGGAAGATCCATCAGCTGCCATGTCTCATTCTTCTCTATGGCCTCTATCTCCTTATCCATTGTATTCACCCATTTCTAATTTTCACTTGCTTCTTCAAATGAAATTGAATCACACTCAAAAAATAAAGCAAAGTCAGAATATTCTTTATCTTCATGATTAAGGGTTACCTCATAGATGTCTTGCAAGCTCCTCGTCTTTGTGGGTATCTTCAAGTTGGGGATACTACTTGCAAGTGGAGGTGACCGAGATGGTGAGGATGTGTTGTTGCTGGCACCACTACTACTGCTTGAAGCTACAAGTGGATGTATACTATTTTATTATAGGTCCATAGATTCAATAACAATTGACTCTGGAAGAACAGTCTTAGACTTCTAATTCTAGGCTTCATCCTTTAAGAACTTTACTTCTTGACCGATAATCAGTTTCTTCGTCACAAGATTATATAGTCTATATGCCTTCGCTTGTTCACTATACCCTGTGAAGATACACTTCTCTTATTTTTCATCTAGCTTCTACCTCTTCTCGTTTGGAACATGTGCATATTTTATACACCCGAAACCCCTCAAATGATCCACACTTGACTTTTGATTACTCCAGGCCTCCTAAGAAATTTTGTCCTTCAGACTCTTGGTGAGACATTTTTTCAGCACATAGACTACACAGGTTACAACTTCTACCCAGAACTCATGTGGTAATCCATTCAACTTTAGCATACTCCATGCCATCTCCATGATCATTATGTTCTTCCTCTTAGTTACATCATTTTATTGCAGTTTGTATCTGACAGTAAGCTGCTTGTAAATTCCATTTGCCTTGCAAAAATTATGGAATTCATTGAAGATGTATTCACCTTCACCATCTATCCTAAGAGTCTTCACCTGGTAACCACTCTATTTCTCAAACAGAGCCTTGAACTCCTTAAATTTAGAAAATAAAATTAAATTGAAACTACTTAGCCACAATTCTCTTCTAACATAACATAAACAATTTGGTAAAGATATGAACGGTTCCGTATGCATATATAACACCTATTTTGGAAAAGTAAAAACTGATATTGGCACTGCGGATGGCTTGAATCCTCTGTCTTTGGAGTTCCCTGTGTTCCCGACACGGAGCGCAGCAATCGCAAGCACCAATGCACACAACAATCCCCGCACGGCTGCGACGGCAGACGGTACTGTGCCCGCAGTTTCCTCCGATATTGGCACGAATACAAACACCCCACCCCGATCATCGACAATAACGTATAAGTAACCGCATGACAACAGCAGCCTGCCAAACATATATTTCACAGATATATAAATCAGATCAAAATACTGAAAGCCCTTACAACGATAGATATTCCATTCATCTGTTGAAAAACGTCGACTTACTTGTTCGGCCCTCGTCCAGGATCTCCGCCACTCTCCCAAACGTAACGCAGGGAAACCAGCAAGTCATGCAACCTGTTATCAAATTCGTATCATCAATATTTTATCGCATACAAATTTATTAACATGTATATATCTGAGGAATTTGTTTAGTGGAAGGGGGAAGTCACAGCTAGAACAATCTTGGCCGCAATGGCAAAGGCCGGAGGACCAAGCTGGGGACTGGTACGGATGTTGAGGATATGGCCCTTGCATTGGAAGCGCCGATGGATGTCCCCCGTATGCAGATGGCTGCTTCTGCTGATCCTGATGGATCTTATCTAATCTGAAGAAAGAATCCTATGAAATCTTCAGCTACTGGGTTTTGTAGGAATGTTTTATTTTGAGAGATGATCAATATTGAGAATGAGATTGCCAGTCTTAGTGAAGGGTGCCTATAAATTCAAGATTTGTGTGGCCAAACACAGAATTGATGAATCTACATGGAAGGTGCAACGCCTTAACTTTTAAAATGAAACCGAATTCAAATTCAAATTACGCGTTGATATTGTCTCTTGAAGGTTGACCATTGAATAGTCCTAAACATATTTCTCGACCAATGAATAGTCCGAAACATTTTTCTCTTAATCCGCGGAGAAAAATGTGTCGTGATGCAGCGGAGAAAAATGGAGAAAAATGTGTCGTGATGCTGCGGAGAAAAATGTTTAGCCGCCGCATCACGACACATTTTTCTGTTGACCATTGAATAGTCCTAAACATATTTCTCTCGACCAATGAATGGTCCCAAACATTTTTCTCTTAACCAAGAAAACATATCATTAGGCTAATTGATTTACCTGGGTCATCTTGTATTCTCTAGCAAACTTGCCGGTAAACTGCGATGAACCGTGCTTTGGAAAAACTTCCTGAGTGAACTACAGAGGCCGCAGGGTACTTGCTCCAGATATCGTTTGGTCTATGTTTAGGTCAAGTTCAAATTGGATAATAGAGTTCAAACATTTTTTCAATCGAAATTGCGTAGAAACCGGAAAGTTTGAAACCTTCAAGAGACAATATCAACGCGTAATTTGAATTTGAATTCGGTTGCAGTTTAAAAGTGATGGCGTTGCACCTTCCATGTAGATTCATCAATTCCCTGATTGGCTACGCAAATCTTGAATTTAGAGGCTCCCTTCACTAAGACCGGCAATCTCATTCTGAATATTGGTCATCTCTCGAAATAAAACATTCATACAAAACCTAATACCTGAAGATTTCATAGCATTCTTCCTTCAGATCAGATAAGATGTATCAGGATCAGCAGAAGCAGCCATCTGCATACGGTGGACATCCATCGGCGCTTCCAATGTAGGCGCCATATCCTCAACATCCGTACCAGTCCTCAGCATGGTCCTCCGACCTTTGCCATTGCAGCCAAGATTGTTCTAGCTGTGAGTTCCCCCTTCCACTAAACAAATTCCTCAGATATATACATGTTAATAAATTTGTATGTGATAAAATATTGATGATACGAATTTGATAACAGGTTGCATGACTTGCTGGTTTCCCTGCGTTACGTTTTGGAGAGTGGCGGAGATCCTGGACCAGGGCCGAACAAGTAAGTCGACGTTTTTCAACAGATTAATGGAATATCTATCTTGTAAGGGCTTTCAGTATTTAGATCTGATTTATATATCTGTGAAATATATGTTTGGCAGGCTGTTGTTGTCATGCGGTTACTTATACGTTATTGTCGATGATCGGGGTGGGGTGTTTGTATTCGTGCCAATATCGAAGGAAACTGCGAGCACAAGCACCGTCTGTCGTCCGCAGCCGTGCGAGGGATTGTTGTGTGCATTGGTGCTCGCGATTGTCGCGCTCGTGTCGAGAACACTGAGGAACTCCAGAACAGAGGATTCAAGCCATCCGCAGTCTGTGTCAGGAACACAGGGAACTCCAGAATAGAGGATTCAAGCCATCCGCAGGTGCCAATTTTTAAAAAAATTAATCCAGATTTCATGCCTGTGCCCAACTGCGCTCCAAAGCTTGGGTGAAACCAGATTGTGTTCCAGACATGGGCGAAGTCGGACTGCGCTCCCGCAGTCCGGGATCCCCGCAAAAGTGTGACATGACGTCGCACCTACCTTCTGACAGATGTGACACCTGACAGATCCCATCGCCGTAGAAGTTAATGCCAGTTCGGCGTTTGGTCAGGTGAGTTAATGTCAGTTCGGCGATTGGACAGAAACCCTAGTTGAGGGCCTGTTAGAACCTGTCAGAGGATAACCCTTATCTCAACCTGTCAGAGGATAACCCTTATCCTCCTCTCTCCGCGGCTACAAAAGGCAGTTTGGGTCTTCAGACAAGTGCATGTGTGAGAGAAGTTCGTGAAAGAAGAAGCGGAGAATAGAGCAGAGAAAGAAAGCAGAGCGATTCAGTGAGCAGTGTGGCTCAGCTGATTAATGTCCGAGCAGTAGACTCGACATTTCCCCTTTTAGTTTATCCTGCAACTTAGCCTACAAAAGTTGTTACTTCCTCAGTTGAGGAATACTGTATCCCTTGTTTCATATAAATAAACTTTGCTGTTGTTTGTGGCATCTTTAGGGTTTGTAGTAGTTTATTTGCTAACGTTTGTTGTTCTCTATTGCGGCATTTCTCTCCTCTCATACGGGTCTTGCCAAGCCAGGTAAACCCAACGACAACCGCTAAAGACGAAGAATTCGAAGGCCAAGGTTGGCCAAGTCTGAAGCTACTTCCCAAGTGCGCTGCCAAAGTCAGACTGTGCCCAAGATCTGTGCGCTGCCTGAGAGCGCCAGCGAAGTTCGTCTGTTGGTGCTGTGCGAACTTCGCCAGCGATAGTCGATTTTCTTCTTGCGTTCGGCAAAGTGCGTCATCCGACGAAGTTCGTACTTCGCTGCGCAATCCGCACTTCGCACTTTAGAAACTGCGAAGTTCGTACTTCGCGCGAAGTCCGCACTTCGCTGTTTTTCCCAGCGCAGTCCGCACTATGCTTGCGAGTGACGGACTTCGCCCATTTCCCAGCACAGTCCGCACTGCGCTCACAAGTGATGGACTTCACCTAAGGGTTGGTGTCGTTCGTACTTCACTCCCGAAGCTTGGAGCTAGCCGTCCGCCCTGCGCAGTCTGTGCTGATGGACATCGGGAATTGCACAGTCCGTCCACCAGCGATGAATGCACTTTGGGTGCGAAGTCTGTTTTGTCCTCCTGCGCCAGCACAGTCCGTGCATCGCCTCCTGACGGTGACTGGAAATTAAAATATTCCTACAAATTGATATCAGAGCTGATGCAGCCATGACACGGAGATAGAAGATGGATTCTATAAAGAATTCCCTGATGTTGAGGATATGGCGCCTGCATTGGAATTGCCGATGGATGTCCACCGTTTGCAGATGGCTGCTTCTGCTGATCCTGATACATCTTATCTGATCTAAAGGAAGAATGCTATGAAATCTTCAGGTATTAGGTTTTGTAGGAATGTTTTATTTCGAGAGATGACCAATATTCAGAATGAGATTGTCGGTCTTAGTGAAGGGAGCCTCTAAATTCAAGATTTGCGTAGCCAATCAGCAAATTGATGAATCTACATGGAAGGTGCAACGCCCTCACTTTTAAACTGCAACCGAATTCAAATTCAAATAACGCGTTGATATTGTGTCTTGAAGGTTTCAAACTTTCCGTTTTCTACGCAATTTCGATTGAAAAAATGTTTCAACTCTATTACCCAATTTGAACTTGACCTAAACATAGACCAAACGATGTCTAGAGAAGACAAGACCAAGTAAACTAATTAGCCCTATGATGTGTTTTAATGGTGATGAAAATAATGTTTGGGACTATTCAATGGTCAAGAGAAAAAGATGTGTGGTGAGGTGATGCAGCGGCTAAGTGGACTCCCCTTCCATACATGTCCCTAAAAAATTGCTCAAAATATTAATACTCTACGAAATAAAATTTTATTAATCAAAGTCAACATGGCATAGCTTTTACAAAGGAGGGCTGCCATCATGAATCACAATTTCAAAACAAACTAACTTCCTTTCTTTCATTTGGAGTTCTACTTTTTCTTTTATCTCCCCACTTTGTCTAAGGTTTTCTTCTTATATATAAGAATGAGAAAAATGAATTGCCAACTAATTTTAAAGGTGAGATTTAATTTTTTTTTTTTTTTAAACTAGTTTTTTTAAAATAGATATTGTAAATGGTGGAATTGTAAGTTGCATGTTTATCACTTATCCAGTCCATATAAAAATTTTAATTGTTTTTTAGTTTATGACCTATGTTCTTATTTGTGGTGACCCATATTTTGAAAGAATTTTATCATATAATTTTATCATTTTTCTCACTTTATTTATATTATCCCATATAAATTTATTTACATGTATATATCTTAGGAATTTTTTTAGTAGAATGGAGGAACTCCCATGTAAAATAATTTTGTCTGCAATGGCAAAGGTCAAAGGACCAAGCTGGGTACTCATACGAATGTTGAGGATATGGTGCTTGCATTAGAAGCTCCAATGAATGTCCACCATATGTAGGTGGTTGCTTCTATTGATCTTGATGCATTTTATATGATCTAAAGAAGGAATGTATAAAATATTCAGGTATTGTGTTTTGTAGGAATGTTTTATTTCAAGAGATGATTAATACTGAGAATAAGATTGTCAGTCTTAGTGAAGGGAACCTACAAACTCAAGATTTGTGTGGAGGGGAAGTGATGAATCTACATGGAATGTGCAATACCCACTTTTAAATTGCAACCAAATTTAAATTTAAATAATATGTTGATATTATCTCTTTAAGCTCACAAAATTTTTGGTTTCTACACAATTTCAAACGAAAGAATGTTTCAACTCTATTACCCATGAAATTTGAACTTTACCTAAACATAGACCAAATTATGTCTGGAGAAAGTACCCTACGGTCTATGTAGATCACTCAAGAATTTTTTTTCAAAGCATGGTCCATCACAGTTTACTGATGAGTTCACTAAAGAAGACAAGTTAATCCAAGTAAATCAATTAACCTAATGATATGTTTTCTTGGTCTAGAGATATTTTTTGGACTATTCAATAGGCAAGAAAAAAATGTTTGGGACTATTCAATGGTAAAGAGAAATATATGTGGTGATGTAGAGGCTACATGGGACTCTCCTTCCACGTTGATAATTTTTACTTTTAATTTCTTTCGACTATGGTGTCTTACTTTGAAACTCTTCAATTGTTGTCCATGTCTCCACACTGTGTTATCCTGCAACCAAGAACACAAACATGTAACACATATGTTTTGAATACATAAAAAATGGATGCTCAAAGATAGTAATACTTACACAAAACAAATATTTTATTAATCAAAGTCAACAAGGCATGGCTTCTAGAAAGGATGGTTGTGAACATGCAACACAATTTAAAAATAAACTTTCTTTCTTTCATATGTAGTTTTACTCTTATTTGCCACACTCGTGTATGAGATTCTTGTCTTATTTATAAGAATGAGGAAAATTAGTTGCCAACTAATTTTAAAGGTGAGACAAATTTCGCTTCTAAAATTCTAACCTTTTTCTAAAAATACATCTTTTCTAAAAATCTACCATTTTTCTAAAAACACAAATCATCTAGCTATCTCAAATGATGGAATTGCAAGTTGCATATTTATCGCTTATCTAGTCCTTCCTATAAAAACATCATTAAATTTCACCAACTCCTTGATGAAATGATATCATATGTCAATGTGCTTCGTCCCGCCATGAAACACTAGATCCTTTGATAGTGCTATGATGGAATTGTTGTCACAAAAAATAGTTGTCACCCCTTCTGGTGGATGATTCAGCTCACCCAATATTCTTTGTAGCCATATTACCTAGCATACGGTTGATGTGGCGACAACATACTCTATCTTAGTAGTGGATAACCCATTATCCTAAAAATAGCCATCAATATGGCTATACTATGCCCTAGGTGCTTGTTTCAACCCATACAGGGCCTTCTTCAATTTCAATACCTTGCCTTCATGTCCTTCCAGTTCATAACCTAGTGGCTGGTCTATGTAGACCTTCTCTTCCAACACTCCATTCAGGAAGGTGGACTTGACATCCATTTGATACACATTCCAACCCTTCTAAGCTACCAATACCAAGATCATCCTTACTATGTCAAGTTGGGCTACAGGTGCATACACCTCATGATAGTAAATATCTCACTTCTTCTTGTACCTTTTGCCACCAATCTGGCCTTATGTCGATTGAATTCTCCTTTGGCATTAAACTTTGTTTTGTATACCCATTTGACCTCAATGGTCTTCTTTCCTACTGGAAGATCCATCAGCTGCCATGTCTCATTCTTCTCTATGGCCTCTATCTCCTTATCCATTGTATTCACCCATTTTTAATTTTCACTTGCTTCTTCAAACGAAATTGAATCACACTCAAAAAATAAAGCAAAGTCAGAATATTCTTTATCTTCATGATTAAGGGTTACCTCATAGATGTCTTGCAAGCTCCTCGTCTTTGTGGGTATCTTCAAGTTGGGGATACTACTTGCAAGTGGAGGTGACCGAGATGGTGAGGATGTGTTGTTGCTGGCACCACTACTACTGCTTGAAGCTACAAGTGGATGTATACTATTTTATTATAGGTCCATAGATTCAATAACAATTGACTCTGGAAGAACAGTCTTAGACTTCTAATTCTAGGCTTCATCCTTTAAGAACTTTACTTCTTGACCGATAATCAGTTTCTTCGTCACAAGATTATATAGTCTATATGCCTTCGCTTGTTCACTATACCCTGTGAAGATACACTTCTCTTCTTTTTCATCTAGCTTCTACCTCTTATCGTTTGGAACATGTGCATATTTTATGCACCCGAAACCCCTCAAATGATCCACACTCGACTTTTGATTACTCCAGGCCTCCTAAGAAATTTTGTCCTTCAGACTCTTGGTGAGACATTTTTTCAGCACATAGACTACACAGGTTACAACTTCTACCCAGAACTCATGTGGTAATCCATTCAACTTTAGCATACTCCGTGCCATCTCCATGATCATTATGTTCTTCCTCTTAGTTACATCATTTTATTGCAGTTTGTATCTGACAGTAAGCTGCTTGTAAATTCCATTTGCCTTGCAAAAATTATGGAATTCATTGAAGATGTATTCACCTTCACCATCTATCCTAAGAGTCTTCACCTGGTAACCACTCTATTTCTCAAACAGAGCCTTGAACTCCTTGAATTTAGAAAATACTTCTAACTTCTACTTGATGGGATAAACCCATGTCCTCCGATCGAAGTCATCAATGAAGGTCAAGAAGTATTTGTTACCGGTAAAAGTGTCGGTCCACATCGGACCCCAAATGTCTGAGTGCACCAACTCCAATGGTTGTGAAGCCCTCTAATACTATCCTACAAGGAACACATCCCTATGCTTCTTGTCGACTAAGCAATCCTCAAAAACCTAATTTAGTTGCTTAATAAGGTATAAACCCTTTACCATATGCTTCTTATGCAACAGGTTCAGGCAACTAAAACTTAGGTGACCAAATCTGAGATGCCACAACTACGTTACATCCTTCACAACTGCATTAAGAGACATCAGAGATTCATTCTAAATTTGTAGTGGAAACATGTTGTTCTTCATCATGGACACATTTACAATCTGCCCATGTTTGAGGTCTTTGATGGTACAAAATCTATCTTTGAATTAAATAGTGTGTCCCTTCTGCATGAGCTGTCCAACCCTCAACAAATTTGGTTTCAACCCAGGCACATAGTATACATCATAGATCTACTTCCTTTCATCGTTCTTGGCACGAATGCGAATTTTTCCTTTCTCCATCACATGAACTTTGTTGTTGTTCCCCATTTTCACCTTAGATTGGACTATTTCATCCAGTTATGAGAACATATCTTTATTCCCAGTCATGTGGTTGTTGCACCCACTATGGAGATACCATATATTCTTCTAGGTCTCCTTCTCAATACTGCACATCAGTAGGATATTTCCACAGGAATATCTATTTCGAAATTCATTTGTGTAATGCGCTTGTTGTTGATTATCCTTGGCCATATTATTTCTACACTCGAAGATGTAATGACCAAAATTTTTGTAGTAATAGCATTGGATATTTGATTTGTCCTTCTGATTAGATCCACCTTGCTGATTTTTCCCACTGCCTCTTCCTCCTACCTAATGGAAGTTATAGTTGGTCTCCCTGTCATTGCAGTTTGACCTTCCTCCTTACTTGTTGCCTTTCCCACGCTTGCCTCTACCTCTTCCTCCTTGAGAACAAGAGATGCCTTGGTGGAATTATCCCCTACTACTATCTCAAAATGAGACTTACACCTTGAACGCCTGCTCCAATGAGGACTAAGTTGAGCGACTCAGCCTCTGCTCATGCGTTTACAAGGAACCCATGAGCTCATCTATCGAGAGGGTTGTCAAATTCCTCAATTCCTCAATCGCTATCATGACTGAGTCAAACTTTATGGATAGGCTTCTCAAAATATTTTCCATAATTTTTTTGTTTTGCATAATCTCTCCATTCAACTACATCTGGTTGATGACATCCATTATCTGGGTGAAGAAGTCGCTCATCGAATCCAACTCACTCATCGACTCTGACTCGCTCATCTGGAGGTTCTCAAAATCCCTCCTTAACATTTGCAACTTCACTAATTTCACCTTGTTAGTGCCTCGATAAGAACTGGTTAAAATTTTCCAAGCCTACTTTCCTTTGGTTGTTGTTGCAATCCATAAAAAAATAGTCTCCTCAACCGCCTGCATGATATAGAACAATACCTTTTGGTCCTTCTTTTAGTTTTCCTTCAATAAGCCTTTATCTGCTTGGGGGAGTGGGACCAATGCTACTACATCTATCGGTTCTATATATCCACTCTCGACCAAGTCCCATAGCTCCTGAGATCGAAAAAGAATTTTCATCTGGATGCTCCAGTAATCATAGTTCTTATCGTTGAACCGCGGGATCTAGAACTGCAAGGAGTTATTTTCGGAAGTCATGCTTCAATCTTCCACAGGATGCACAGGTGCTTTGATACCAATTTATGAGAATTAAATTCATCGATGACGTAGATCGCTCACATGAGATGCAAGGCTGGGAATCGCACGCCTAGCAGAGCGAGAATGGGCAGGCAGTTTGAGTTCTCCAGAGTTCTCTCACAACCCAAGCGAGGCTCGAAATCGCTCGCTAGGTGGAGTGAGTCTAAAGACATCGGAGTTCACCCAATATACGAGTGAGTCTTGGAATCACTTACTTTGTGTAGTGAGTCTGGGGTTCATTCAAAATATGAGCAAGACTGGGCTTCGCTTAGGGAATGCGGCGAGACTGAGACTTGCTCACTTCTAGAGCGAGATTGGCAGTTGGACCAAGTCGAGTTGAGACTCTCTTAATCGAAGTTCGCTAACGACAAAGGAATTGCTCAGGTTCGCTCAACAACCGGAGCGATATGCAGCATTTTACGGTTTGTTGGTGACAAGGAGAGTGTTCAAGATTGCTCGTCAAACTGAATGATCTACAGGTTGCTTGAGTTCGCTTGCGAGGTTTTGCAAAGTGAGGGTTTTTTGTCTTTGGGTGCGAGAAAAAAGAAGATTTGACTTCATACAACAAATGAAGCAAGGAAACTTGTTGTTCCTTGCTTGCAAGAGGGTGCAATCTTTCCAAAAAGAAGAGTGAAACTTATCACAAAAAATGCAGATTTTTATAATAAAAACAACCAATATTAATACTTCCTCCATTGAGGATTTGTATTCATCTGCAAAAGATGCAAGATAAACAGAAAACAAAGAACTACAATTGTTCTCTTCTCCCTTTGTTGTTGCTCTTCTGCACGTACTACTACCCACTTTTTGTCTCTTTTTTCCCAGCAAAATGGCAAAAGCACCGGTATTTATAGATGGGCTTTGAAGACTAGGGAGAAAAAAACTCAACTACCCGCACGCTTGAGATTACGACGACCGAATGTGCAACGGTACAAATGCCAGACATAAAATCTAGTTTAATTTTCTAATACTTACAACGATTGATTTCTATGGGGTAGAAGCTACAAAAATTTTATTTCTTACCGTAGCAGACTATGCTGGAAAAAAATTTAAAATTAATAAAAGAACCATCTAAAAGAGTATAGTAATGTGCTGCATCTATCTGCTTAAAAAAATTTGGAAGACTCATAAAACATCAGAACTGTGTGGAAATTATAATTATTAGTTAAAAACATAAACAAAAATAACTTTAATGAGCCACCACTCGTAGAAACGAAGATTCCATCAAGACGTATCTGGTGTTATTTTTTATTGTAATTTAAAAAAAATATATTTTGTATCCTGTGATTATGGTTTACAGGTAAAGATGGAAAATAATAATATCTCTAAATGCCACGCTCCCAATAAATATACAACACAGTACGTAAAATTCCAATCAAATTGCCATATAACTAGTACATAAATCATCATGTAGAACTTACAACTGCGTCTAGGACTACAGAGTGTAGAAAAACTAAACTAGTGTGATATAACCATGCTAATTAATTCTTCTGTGAATCAAACAAATCTCAATTCCAGATCATATATATTCTCCGAATTACTGCGTATAGGATTTCTCATCTGTACATTCCTGGGGGCCCCGTTGGAGGAGCCATCACGGGATTCACCCAACCTGAACCACAAACAAACACTAAATAAAATTAAATTGAAACTACTTAGCCACAATTCTCTTCTAACATAACATAAACAATTTGGTAAAGATATGAACAGTTCCGTATGCATATATAACACCTATTTTGGAAAAGTAAAAACTGAGATTGGCACCTGCGGATGGCTTGAATCCTCTGTGCTGGAGTTCCCTGTGTTCCTGACACAGAGCGCAGCAATCGCAGCACCAATGCACACAACAATCCCCGCACGGCTGCGACGGCAGACGGTACTGTGCCCGCAGTTTCCTCCGATATTGGCACGAATACAAACACCCCACCCCGATCATCGACAATAACGTATAAGTAACCGCATGACAACAGCAGCCTGCCAAACATATATTTCACAGATATATAAATCAGATCAAAATACTGAAAGCCCTTACAACGATAGATATTCCATTCATCTGTTGAAAAACGTCGACTTACTTGTTTGGCCCTCGTCCAGGATCTCCGCCACTCTCCCAAACGTAACGCAGGGAAACCAGCAAGTCATGCAACCTGTTATCAAATTCGTATCATCAATATTTTATCGCATACAAATTTATTAACATGTATATATCTGAGGAATTTGTTTAGTGGAAGGGGGAAGTCACAGCTAGAACAATCTTGGCCGCAATGGCAAAGGCCGGAGGACCAAGCTGGGGACTGGTACGGATGTTGAGGATATGGCCCTTGCATTGGAAGCGCCGATGGATGTCCCCCGTATGCAGATGGCTGCTTCTGCTGATCCTGATGGATCTTATCTATTAGTGAAGGGTGCCTAAAAATTCAAGATTTGTGTGGCCAAACACGGAATTGATGAATCTACATGGAAGGTGCAACGCCTTAACTTTTAAAATGCAACCGAATTCAAATTCAAATTACGCGTTGATATTGTCTCTTGAAGGTTGACCATTGAATAGTCCTAAACATATTTCTCGACCAATGAATAGTCCCAAACATTTTTCTCTTAATCCGCGGAGAAAAATGTGTCGTGATGCAGCGGAGAAAAATGTGTCGTGATGCTGCGGAGAAAAATGTTTAGCCGCTGCATCACGACACATTTTTCTGTTGACCATTGAATAGTCCTAAACATATTTCTCTCGACCAATGAATGGTCCCAAACATTTTTCTCTTAACCAAGAAAACATATCATTAGGCTAATTGATTTACTTGGGTCATCTTGTCTTCTCTAGCAAACTTGCCGGTAAACTGCGATGAACCGTGCTTTGGAAAAACTTCCTGAGTGAACTACAGAGGCCGCAGGGTACTTGCTCCAGATATCGTTTGGTCTATGTTTAGGTCAAGTTCAAATTGGATAATAGAGTTCAAACATTTTTTCAATCGAAATTGCGTAGAAACCGGAAAGTTTGAAACCTTCAAGAGACAATATCAACGCGTAATTTGAATTTGAATTCGGTTGCAGTTTAAAAGTGAGGGCGTTGCACCTTCCATGTAGATTCATCAATTCCCTGATTGGCTACGCAAATCTTGAATTTAGAGGCTCCCTTCACTAAGACCGGCAATCTCATTCTGAATATTGGTCATCTCTCGAAATAAAACATTCATACAAAACCTAATACCTGAAGATTTCATAGCATTCTTCCTTCAGATCAGATAAGATGTATCAGGATCAGCAGAAGCAGCCATCTGCATACGGTGGACATCCATCGGCGCTTCCAATGCAGGCGCCATATCCTCAACATCCGTACCAGTCCTCAGCATGGTCCTCCGACCTTTGCCATTGCGACCAAGATTGTTCTAGCTGTGACTTCCCCCTTCCACTAAACAAATTCTTCAGATATATACATGTTAATAAATTTGTATGCGATAAAATATTGATGATACGAATTTGATAACAGGTTGCATGACTTGCTGGTTTCCCTGCGTTACGTTTTGGAGAGTGGCGGAGATCCTGGACCAGGGCCGAACAAGTAAGTCGACGTTTTTCAACAGATTAATGGAATATCTATCTTGTAAGGGCTTTCAGTATTTAGATCTGATTTATATATCTGTGAAATATATGTTTGGCAGGCTGCTGTTGTCATGCGGTTACTTATACGTTATTTTCGATGATCGGGGTGGGGTGTTTGTATTCATGCCAATATCGGAGGAAACTACGGGCACAGTACCGTCTGCCGTCGCAGCCGTGCGGGGATTGTTGTGTGCATTGGTGTCTGCGATTGCTGCGCTCCGTGTCGAGAACACGAGGAACTCCGAACGGAGGATTCAAGCCATCCGCAGCTCGTGTCGAGAACACGGGGAACTCCGAACGAGAGGATTCAAGCCATCCGCAGGTGCCAATTGTTAAAAAAATTAATCCAGATTTCACGCCTGTGCCCAACTGCGCTCCAAAGCTTGGGTGAAACCGGATTGTGTTCCAGACATGGGTGAAGTCGGACTGCGCTCCCGCAGTCCGGGATCCCGGCAAAAGTGTGACATGACGTCGCACATACCTTCTGACAGATGTGACACCTGACAGATCCCATCGCCGTAGAAGTTAATGCCAGTTCGGCGTTTGGTCAGGTGAGTTAATGTCAGTTCGGCGATTGGACAGAAACCCTAGTTGAGGGCCTGTCAGAACCTGTCAGAGGATAACCCTTATCTCAACCTGTCAGAGGATAACCCTTATCCTCCTCTCTCCACGGCTACAAAAGGCAGTTCGGGTCTTCAGACAAGTGCGTGTGTGAGAGAAGTTCGTGAAAGAAGAAGCGGAGAATAGAGCAGAGAAAGAAAGGCGAGCGATTCAATGAGCAGTGTGGCTCAGGTGATTAATGTCCGAGCAGCAGACTCGACATTTCTCCTTTTAGTTTATCCTGCGACTTAGCCTACAAAAGTTGTTACTTCCTCGGTTGAGGAATACTTGTATCCCTAGTTTCATATAAATAAACTTTGTTGTTGTTTGTGGCATCTTTAGGGTTTGTAGTAGTTTATTTGCTAACGTTTGTTGTTCTCTATTGCGGCATTTCTCTCCTCTCATACGGGTCTTGCCAAGCCAGGCAAACCCAACGACAACCGCTAAAGACGAAGAAGTCGAAGGCCAAAGTTGGCCAAGTCTGAAGCTGCTTCCCAAGTGCGCTGCCAAAGTCAGACTGTGCCCAAGATCTGTGCGCTGCCTGAGAGCGCCAGCGAAGTTCGTCTGTTGGTGCTGTGCGAACTTCACCAGCGATAGTCGATTTTCTTCTTGCGTTCGGCAAAGTGCGTCATCCGACGAAGTTCGTACTTCACTGCGCAATCCGCACTTCGCACTTTAGAAACTGTGAAGTTCGTACTTCGTGCGAAGTCCGCACTTCGCTGTTTTTCCCAGCGCAGTCCGCACTACGCTTGCGAGTGACGGACTTCGCCCATTTCCCAGCACAGTCCGCACTGCGCTCACAAGTGATGGACTTCACCTAAGGGTTGGTGTCGTTCGTACTTCACTCCCGAAGCTTGGAGCTGGCCGTCCACCCTGCGCAGTCTGTGCTGATGGACATCGGGAATTGCACAGTCCGTCCACCGACGACGAATGCACTTCGGGTGCGAAGTCTGTTTTGTCCTCTGCGCGCCGCCAGATCCGTGCATCGCCTCTCGACGGTGATCGGAAATTAAAATATTCCTACAAATTGATATCGAGCTGATGCAGCCATGACACGGAGATAGAAGATGGATTCTATAAAGAATTCCCTGATGTTGAGGATATGGCGCCTGCATTGGAAGCGTCGATGGATGTCCACCGTTTGCAGATGGCTGCTTCTGCTGATCCTGATACATCTTATCTGATCTGAAGGAAGAATGCTATGAAATCTTCAGGTATTAGGTTTTGTAGGAATGTTTTATTTCGAGAGATGACCAATATTCAGAATGAGATTGTCGGTCTTAGTGAAGGGAGCCTCTAAATTCAAGATTTGCGTAGCCAATCAGCAAATTGATGAATCTACATGGAAGGTGCAACGCCCTCACTTTTAAACTGCAACCGAATTCAAATTCAAATAACGCGTTGATATTGTGTCTTGAAGGTTTCAAACTTTTCGTTTTCTACGCAATTTCGATTGAAAAAATGTTTCAACTCTATTACCCAATTTGAACTTGACCTAAACATAGACCAAACGATGTCTAGAGAAGACAAGACCAAGTAAACTAATTAGCCCTATGATGTGTTTTAATGGTGATGAAAATAATGTTTGGGACTATTCAATGGTCAAGAGAAAAAGATGTGTGGTGAGGTGATGCAGCGGCTAAGTGGACTCCCCTTCCATACATGTCCCTAAAAAATTGCTCAAAATATTAATACTCTACGAAATAAAATTTTATTAATCAAAGTCAACATGGCATAGCTTTTACAAAGGAGGGCTGCCATCATGAATCACAATTTCAAAACAAACTAACTTCCTTTCTTTCATTTGGAGTTCTACTTTTACTTTTATCTCCCCACTTTGTCTAAGGTTTTCTTCTTATATATAAGAATGAGAAAAATGAATTGCCAACTAATTCTAAAGGTGAGATTTAATTTTTTTTTTTTTTTAAACTAGTTTTTTTAAAATAGATATTGTAAATGGTGGAATTGTAAGTTGCATGTTTATCACTTATCCAGTCCATATAAAAATTTTAATTGTTTTTTAGTTTATGACCTATGTTCTTATTTGTGGTGACCCATATTTTGAAAGAATTTTATCATATAATTTTATCATTTTTCTCACTTTATTTATTTTATCCCATATAAATTTATTTACATGTATATATCTTAGGAATTTTTTTAGTAGAATGGAGGAACTCCCATGTAAAATAATTTTGTCTGCAATGGCAAAGGTCAAAGGACCAAGCTGGGTACTCATACGAATGTTGAGGATATGGTGCTTGCATTAGAAGCTCCAATGAATGTCCACCATATGTAGGTGGTTGCTTCTATTGATCTTGATGCATTTTATATGATCTAAAGAAGGAATGTATAAAATCTTCAGGTATTGTGTTTTGTAGGAATGTTTTATTTCAAGAGATGATTAATACTGAGAATAAGATTGTCAGTCTTAGTGAAGGGAACCTACAAACTCAAGATTTGTGTGGAGGGGAAGTGATGAATCTAAATGGAATGTGTAATACCCACTTTTAAATTGCAACCAAATTTAAATTTAAATAATATGTTGATATTATCTCTTTAAGCTCACAAAATTTTTGGTTTCTACACAATTTCAAACGAAAGAATGTTTCAACTCTATTACCCATGAAATTTGAACTTTACCTAAACATAGACCAAATTATGTCTGGAGAAAGTACCCTACGGTCTATGTAGATCACTCAAGAATTTTTTTTCAAAGCATGGTCCATCACAGTTTACTGATGAGTTCACTAAAGAAGACAAGTTAATCCAAGTAAATCAATTAACCTAATGATATGTTTTCTTGGTCTAGAGATATTTTTTGGACTATTCAATAGGCAAGAAAAAAATGTTTGGGACTATTCAATGGTAAAGAGAAATATATGTGGTGATGTAGAGGCTACATGGGACTCTCCTTCCACGTTGATAATTTTTACTTTTAATTTCTTTCGACTATGGTGTCTTACTTTGAAACTCTTCAATTGTTGTCCATGTCTCCACACTGTGTTATCCTGCAACCAAGAACACAAACATGTAACACATATGTTTTGAATACATAAAAAATGGATGCTCAAAGATAGTAATACTTACACAAAACAAATATTTTATTAATCAAAGTCAACAAGGCATGGCTTCTAGAAAGGATGGTTGTGAACATGCAACACAATTTAAAAATAAACTTTCTTTCTTTCATATGTAGTTTTACTCTTATTTGCCACACTCGTGTATGAGATTCTTGTCTTATTTATAAGAATGAGGAAAATTAGTTGCCAACTAATTTTAAAGGTGAGACAACTTTCGCTTCTAAAATTCTAACCTTTTTCTAAAAATACATCTTTTCTAAAAATCTACCATTTTTCTAAAAACACAAATCATCTAGCTATCTCAAATGATGGAATTGCAAGTTGCATATTTATCGCTTATCTAGTCCTTCCTATAAAAACATCATTAAATTTCACCAACTCCTTGATGAAATGATATCATATGTCAATGTGCTTCGTCCTGCCATGAAACACTAGATCCTTTGACAGTGCTATGATGGAATTGTTGTCACAAAAAATAGTTGTCACCCCTTCTGGTGGATGATTCAGCTCACCCAATATTCTTTGTAGCCATATTACCTAGCATACGGTTGATGTGGCGACAACATACTCTATCTTAGTAGTGGATAACGCAATTATCAGTTGTTTCTTGGATGACCATGAAACTGCTCCCGAACCAAGATGGAAAGCATAATTGAAAGTGATTTTCCAATCATCAGTGTTGTCATCCCAATCACTATCTATGTAGCCAACCAGTTCTAGCTAGTATTTTCTAACATAAAATATTCCATGGTTTTGCGTTCCATTGACATAGCATAAAATCCTTTTGCCTACTTGCCAGTATGTGTCCTTCAGAGTCTCCATACTAATCAAGCTAACTCCAGACATCAAATTAGTTCGAGTTGTAGTCCAATACATGAGACTTCCACCTAGCCTCTTGTCTAGAGTTGGATCAACATTTTTGTTGGCATCCAACTGGCAATAGGTGTGATGGCAGATTTGATGTCCTCCATATTGAACCGCTTCATGACATCCTTCACATACTTGCCTTAAGAAATGAAGATGCCATCTATTTATTGGTCAACTTCAATACCAAGAAAGTACTTCATCATCCCTAAGTCCGTCATCTTGAACTTCTTCTTCATGGGTGTTTTGAACTGGTTAAACAATACATCACTATTGCCAATATATATTACATCATCCAAATACAAGCAGATGAGTATCATGCCCACTTTTACATTTGTCTTCAGGTACAGGGTGTGCTCATATGGGCATTTGATGAACCCATTATCCTAAAAATAGCCATCAATATGGCTATACTATGCCCTAGGTGCTTGTTTCAACCCATACAGGGCCTTCTTCAATTTCAATACCTTGCCTTCATGTCCTTCCAGTTCATAACCTAGTGGTTGGTCTATGTAGACCTCCTCTTCCAACACTCCATTCGGGAAGGTGGACTTGACATCCATTTGATACACATTCCAACCCTTCTAAGCTACCAATACCAAGATCATCCTTACTATGTCAAGTTGGGCTACAGGTGCATACACCTCACGATAGTAAATATCTCACTTCTTCTTGTACCTTTTGCCACCAATCTGGCCTTATGTCGATTGAATTCTCCTTTGGCATTAAACTTTGTTTTGTATACCCATTTGACCTCAATGGTCTTCTTTCCTACTGGAAGATCCATCAGCTGCCATGTCTCATTCTTCTCTATGGCCTCTATCTCCTTATCCATTGTATTCACCCATTTCTAATTTTCACTTGCTTCTTCAAACGAAATTGAATCACACTCAAAAAATAAAGCAAAGTCAGAATATTCTTTATCTTCATGATTAAGGGTTACCTCATAGATGTCTTGCAAGCTCCTCGTCTTTGTGGGTATCTTCAAGTTGGGGATACTACTTGCAAGTGGAGGTGACCGAGATGGTGAGGATGTGTTGTTGTTGGCACCACTACTCTTGCTTGAAGATACAAGTGGATGTATACTATTTTATTATAGGTCCATAGATTCAATAACAATTGACTCTGGAAGAACAGTCTTAGACTTCTAATTCTAGGCTTCATCCTTTAAGAACTTTACTTCTTGATCGATAATCAGTTTCTTCGTCACAAGATTATATAGTCTATATGCCTTCGCTTGTTCACTATACCCTGTGAAGATACACTTCTCTTATTTTTCATCTAGCTTCTACCTCTTCTCGTTTGGAACATGTGCATATTTTATGCACCCGAAACCCCTCAAATGATCCACACTCGACTTTTGATTACTCCAGGCCTCCTAAGAAATTTTGTCCTTCAGACTCTTGGTGAGACATTTTTTCAGCACATAGACTACACAGGTTACAACTTCTACCCAGAACTCATGTGGTAATCCATTCAACTTTAGCATACTCTGTGCCATCTCCATGATCATTATGTTCTTCCTCTTAGTTACATCATTTTATTGCAGTTTGTATCTGACAGTAAGCTGCTTGTAAATTCCATTTGCCTTGCAAAAATTATGGAATTCATTGGAGATGTATTCACCTCCACCATCTATCCTAAGAGTCTTCACCTGGTAACCACTCTATTTCTCAACCAGAGCCTTGAACTCCTTAAATTTAGAAAAATTTTCTAACTTCTACTTGATGGGATAAACCCATGTCCTCCGATTGAAGTCATCAATGAAGGTCAAGAAGTATTTGTTACCGGTAAAAGTGTCGGTCCACATCGGACCCCAAATGTCTGAGTGCACCAACTCCAATGGTTGTGAAGCCCTCTAATACTATCCTACAAGGAACACATCCCTATGCTTCTTGTCGACTAAGCAATCCTCAAAAACCTAATTTAGTTGCTTAATAAGGTATAAACCCTTTACCATATGCTTCTTATGCAACAGGTTCAAGCAACTAAAACTTAGGTGACCGAATCTGAGATGCCACAACTACGTTACATCCTTCACAACTACATTAAGAGACATCAGAGATTCATTCTAAATTTGTAGTGGAAACATGTTGTTCTTCATCATGGACACAGTTACAATCTGCCCATGTTTGAGGTCTTTGATGGTACAAAATCCATCTTTGAATTAAATAGTGTGTCCCTTCTGCATGAGCTGTCCAACCCTCAACAAATTTGGTTTCAACCCAGGCACATAGTATACATCATAGATCTACTTCCTTTCATCGTTCTTGGCACGAATGCGAATTTTTCCTTTCTCCATCACATGAACTTTGTTGTTGTTCCCCATTTTCACCTTAGATTGGACTATTTCATCCAGTTATGAGAACATATCTCTATTCCCAGTCATGTGGTTGTTGCACCCACTATGGAGATACCATATATTCTTCTAGGTCTCCTTCTCAATACTGCACATCAGTAGGATATTTCCACAGGAATATCTATTTCCAAATTCATTTGTGTAATGCGCTTGTTGTTGATTATCCTTGGCCATATTATTTCTACACTCGAAGATGTAATGACCAAATTTTTTGTAGTAATAGCATTGGATATTTGATTTGTCCTTCTGATTAGATCCACCTTGCTGATTTTTCCCACTGCCTCTTCCTCCTACCTAATGGAAGTTATAGTTGGTCTCCCTGTCATTGTAGTTTGACCTTCCTCCTTACTTGTTGCCTTTCCCACGCTTGCCTCTACCTCTTCCTCCTTGAGAACAAGAGATGCCTTGGTGGAATTATCCCCTACTACTATCTCAAAATGAGACTTACACCTTGAACGCCTACTCCAATGAGGACTAAGTTGAGCGACTCAGCCTCTGCTCATGCGTTTACAAGGAACCCATGAGCTCATCTATCGAGAGGGTTGTCAAATTCCTCAATTCCTCAATCGCTATCATGACTGAGTCAAACTTTATGGATAGGCTTCTCAAAATATTTTCCATAATTTTTTGGTTTTGCATAATCTCTCCATTCAACTACATCTGGTTGATGACATCCATTATCTGGGTGAAGAAGTCGCTCATCGAATCCAACTCACTCATCGACTCTGACTCGCTCATCTGGAGGTTCTCAAAATCCCTCCTTAACATTTGCAACTTCACTAATTTCACCTTGTTAGTGCCTCGATAAGAACTGGTTAAAATTTTCCAAGCCTACTTTCCTTTGGTTGTTGTTGCAATCCATAAAAAAATAGTCTCCTCAACCGCCTGCATGATATAGAACAATACCTTTTGGTCCTTCTTTTAGTTTTCCTTCAATAAGCCTTTATCTGCTTGGGAGAGTGGGACCAATGCTACTACATCTATCGGTTCTGTATATCCACTCTCGACCAAGTCCCATAGCTCCTAAGATCGAAAAAGAATTTTCATCTGGATGCTCCAGTAATCATAGTTCTTATCGTTGAACCACGGGATCTAGAACTACAAGGAGTTATTTTCGGAAGTCATGCTTCAATCTTCCACAGGATGCACAGGTGCTTTGATACCAATTTATGAGAATTAAATTCATCGATGACGTAGATCGCTCACATGAGATGCAAGGCTGGGAATCGCACGCCTAGCAGAGCGAGAATGGGCAGGCAGTTTGAGTTCTCCAGAGTTCTCTCACAACCCAAGCGAGGCTCGAAATCGCTCGCTAGGTGGAGTGAGTCTAAAGACATCGGAGTTCACCCAATATACGAGTGAGTCTTGGAATCACTTGCTTTGAGTAGTGAGTCTGGGGTTCATTCAAAATATGAGCAAGACTGGGCTTCGCTTAGGGAATGCGGCGATACTGAGACTTGCTCACTTCTAGAGCGAGATTGGCAGTTGGACCAAGTCGAGTTGAGACTCTCTTAATCGAAGTTCGCTAACGACAAAGGAATTGCTCAGGTTCGCTCAACAACCGGAGCGATATGCAGCATTTTACGGTTTGTTGGTGACAAGGAGAGTGTTCAAGATTGCTCGTCAAACTGAATGATCTACAGGTTGCTTGAGTTCGCTTGCGAGGTTTTGCAAAGTGAGGGTTTTTTGTCTTTGGGTGCGAGAAAAAAGAAGATTTGACTTCATACAACAAATGAAGCAAGGAAACTTGTTGTTCCTTGCTTGCAAGAGGGTGCAATCTTTCCAAAAAGAAGAGTGAAACTTATCACAAAAAATGCAGATTTTTATAATAAAAACAACCAATATTAATACTTCCTCCATTGAGGATTTGTATTCATCTGCAAAAGATGCAAGATAAACAGAAAACAAAGAACTACAATTGTTCTCTTCTCCCTTTGTTGTTGCTCTTCTGCACGTACTACTACCCACTTTTTGGCTCTTTTTTCCCAGCAAAATGGCAAAAGCACCGGTATTTATAGATGGGCTTTGAAGACTAGGGAGAAAAAAACTCAACTACCCGCACGCTTGAGATTACGACGACCGAATGTGCAACGGTACAAATGCCAGATGTAAAATCTAGTTTAATTTTCTAATACTTACAACGATTGATTTCTATGGGGTAGAAGCTAAAAAAAATTTATTTCTTACCGTAGCAGACTACGCTGGAAAAAAATTTAAAATTAATAAAAGAACCATCTAAAAGAGTATAGTAATGTGCTGCATCTATCTGCTTAAAAAAATTTGGAAGACTCATAAAACATCAGAACTGTGTGGAAATTATAATTATTAGTTAAAAACATAAACAAAAATAACTTTAATGAGCCACCACTCGTAGAAACGAAGATTCCATCAAGACGTATCTGGTGTTATTTTTTATTGTAATTTAAAAAAAATATATTTTGTATCCTGTGATTATGGTTTACAGGTAAAGATGGAAAATAATAATATCTCTAAATGCCACGCTCCCAATAAATATACAACACAGTACGTAAAATTCCAATCAAATTGCCATATAACTAGTACATAAATCATCATGTAGAACTTACAACTGCGTCTAGGACTACAGAGTGTAGACAAACTAAACTAGTGTGATATAACCATGCTAATTAATTCTTCTGTGAATCAAACAAATCTCAATTCCAGATCATATATATTCTCCGAATTACTGCGTATAGGATTTCTCATCTGTACATTCCTGGGGGCCCCGTTGGAGGAGCCATCACAGGATTCACCCAACCTGAACCACAAACAAACACTAAATAAAATTAAATTGAAACTACTTAGCCACAATTCTCTTCTAACATAACATAAACAATTTGGTAAAGATATGAACGGTTCCGTATGCATATATAACACCTATTTTGGAAAAGTAAAAACTGAGATTGGCACCTGCGGATGGCTTGAATCCTCTGTGCTGGAGTTCCCTGTGTTCCTGACACAGAGCGCAGCAATCGCAACACCAATGCACACAACAATCCCCGCACGGCTGCGACGGCAGACGGTACTGTGCCCGCAGTTTCCTCCGATATTGGCACGAATACAAACACCCCACCCCGATCATCGACAATAACGTATAAGTAACCGCATGACAACAGCAGCCTGCCAAACATATATTTCACAGATATATAAATCAGATCAAAATACTGAAAGCCCTTACAACGATAGATATTCCATTAATCTGTTGAAAAACGTCGACTTACTTGTTCGGCCCTCGTCCAGGATCTCCGCCACTCTCCCAAACGTAACGCAGGGAAACCAGCAAGTCATGCAACCTGTTATCAAATTCGTATCATCAATATTTTATCGCATACAAATTTATTAACATGTATATATCTGAGGAATTTGTTTAGTGGAAGGGGGAAGTCACAGCTAGAACAATCTTGGCCGCAATGGCAAAGGCCAGAGGACCAAGCTGGGGACTGGTACGGATGTTGAGGATATGGCCCTTGCATTGGAAGCGCCGATGGATGTCCCCCGTATGCAGATGGCTGCTTCTGCTGATACTGATGGATCTTATCTGATCTGAAGAAAGAATCCTATGAAATCTTCAGCTACTGGGTTTTGTAGGAATGTTTTATTTTGAGAGATGATCAATATTGAGAATGAGATTGCCAGTCTTAGTGAAGGGTGCCTATAAATTCAAGATTTGTGTGGCCAAACACGGAATTGATGAATCTACATGGAAGGTGCAACGCCTTAACTTTTAAAATGCAACCGAATTCAAATTCAAATTACGCGTTGATATTGTCTCTTGAAGGTTGACCATTGAATAGTCCTAAACATATTTCTCGACCAATGAATAGTCCCAAACATTTTTCTCTTAATCCGCGGAGAAAAATGTGTCGTGATGCAGCGGAGAAAAATGTGTCGTGATGCTGCGGAGAAAAATGTTTAGCCGCTGCATCACGACACATTTTTCTGTTGACCATTGAATAGTCCTAAACATATTTCTCTCGACCAATGAATGGTCCCAAACATTTTTCTCTTAACCAAGAAAACATATCATTAGGCTAATTGATTTACTTGGGTCATCTTGTCTTCTCTAGCAAACTTGCCGGTAAACTGCGATGAACCGTGCTTTGGAAAAACTTCCTGAGTGAACTACAGAGGCCGCAGGGTACTTGCTCCAGATATCGTTTGGTCTATGTTTAGGTCAAGTTCAAATTGGATAATAGAGTTCAAACATTTTTTCAATCGAAATTGCGTAGAAACCGGAAAGTTTGAAACCTTCAAGAGACAATATCAACGCGTAATTTGAATTTGAATTCGGTTGCAGTTTAAAAGTGAGGGCGTTGCACCTTCCATGTAGATTCATCAATTCCCTGATTGGCTACGCAAATCTTGAATTTAGAGGCTCCCTTCACTAAGACCGGCAATCTCATTCTGAATATTGGTCATCTCTCGAAATAAAACATTCATACAAAACCTAATACCTGAAGATTTCATAGCATTCTTCCTTCAGATCAGATAAGATGTATCAGGATCAGCAGAAGCAGCCATCTGCATACGGTGGACATCCATCGGCGCTTCCAATGCAGGCGCCATATCCTCAACATCCGTACCAGTCCTCAGCATGGTCCTCCGACCTTTGCCATTGCGGCCAATATTGTTCTAGCTGTGAGTTCCCCCTTTCACTAAACAAATTCCTCAGATATATACATGTTAATAAATTTGTATGCGATAAAATATTGATGATACGAATTTGATAACAGTTTGCATGACTTGCTGGTTTCCCTGCATTACGTTTTGGAGAGTGGCGGAGATCCTGGACCAGGGCCGAACAAGTAAGTCGACGTTTTTCAACAGATTAATGGAATATCTATCTTGTAAGGGCTTTCAGTATTTAGATCTGATTTATATATCCGTGAAATATATGTTTGGCGAGCTTCGTTGTCATGCGGTTACTTATACGTTATTGTCGATGATCGGGGTGGGGTGTTTGTATTCATGCCAATATCGGAGGAAACTGCGGGCACAGTACCGTCTGCCGTCGCAGCTGTGCGGGGATTGTTGTGTGCATTGGTGCTGCGATTGCTGCGCTCTGTGTCAGGAACACAGGGAACTCCAGAACAGAGGATTCAAGCCATCCGCAGTCTGTGTCAGGAACACAGGGAACTCCAGAACAGAGGATTCAAGCCATCCGCAGGTGCCAATTGTTAAAAAAATTAATCCAGATTTCACGCCTGTGCCCAACTGCGCTCCAAAGCTTGGGTGAAACCGGATTGTGTTCCAGACATGGGCGAAGTCGGACTGCGCTCCCGCAGTCCGGGATCTCGGCAAAAGTGTGACATGACGTCGCACATACCTTCTGACAGATGTGACACCTGATAGATCCCATCGCCGTAGAAGTTAATGCCAGTTCGGCGTTTGGTCAGGTGAGTTAATGTCAGTTCGGCGATTGGACAGAAACCCTAGTTGAGGGCCTGTCAGAACCTGTCAGAGGATAACCCTTATCTCAACCTGTCAGAGGATAACCCTTATCCTCCTCTCCCCGTGGCTATAAAAGGCGATTCGGGTCTTCAGAAAAAAGTGCGTGTGTGAGAGAAGTTCGTGAAAGAAGAAGCGGAGAATAGAGCAGAGAAAGAAAGGCGAGCGATTCAGTGAGCGGTGTGGCTCGGTGATTAATGTCCGAGCGATGGACTCGACATTTCCCCTTTTTGTTTATCCTGCAGCTTAGCCTACAAAAGTTGTTACTTCCTCAGTTGAGGAATACTGTATCCCTTGTTTCATATAAATAAACTTTGCTGTTGTTTGTGGCATCTTTAGGGTTTGTAGTAGTTTATTTTCTAACGTTTGTTGTTCTCTATTGCGGCATTTCTCTCCTCTCATACGGGTCTTGCCAAGCCAGGCAAACCCAACGACAACCGCTAAAGACGAAGAAGTCGAAGGCCAAAGTTGGCCAAGTCTGAAGCTGCTTCCCAAGTGCGCTGCCAAAGTCAGACTGTGCCCAAGATCTGTCGAAGTTCGTCTGTTGGTGCTGTGCGAACTTTGCCTCGTCTGTTGGTGCTGTGCGAACTTTGCCAGCGATAGTCGATTTTCTTCTTGCGTTCGGCAAAGTGCGTCATCCGACGAAGTTCGTACTTCGCTGCGCAATCCGCACTTCGCACTTTAGAAACTGCGAAGTTCGTACTTCGCGCGAAGTCCGCACTTCGATGTTTTTCCTAGCGCAGTCCGCACTACGCTTGCGAGTGACGGACTTCGCCCATTTCCCGACACGATCCGCACTGCGCTCACAAGTGATGGACTTCACCTAAGGGTTGGTGTCGTTCGTACTTCACTCCCGAAGCTTGGAGCTGGCCGTCCGCCCTGCGCAGTCTGTGCTGATGGACATCGGGAATTGCACAGTCCGTCCACCAGCGACGAATGCACTTTGGGTGCGAAGTCTGTTTTGTCCTCCTGCGCCAGCGCAGTCCGTGCATCGCCTCCTGACGGTGACTGGAAATTAAAATATTCCTACAAATTGATATCAGAGCTGATGCAGCCATGACACGGAGATAGAAGATGGATTCTATAAAGAATTCCCTGATGTTGAGGATATGGCGCCTGCATTGGAATTGCCGATGGATGTCCACCGTTTGCAGATGGCTGCTTCTGCTGATCCTGATACATCTTATCTGATCTGAAGGAATAATGCTATGAAATCTTCAGGTATTAGGTTTTGTAGGAATGTTTTATTTCGAGAGATGACCAATATTCAGAATGAGATTGTCGGTCTTAGTGAAGGGAGCCTCTAAATTCAAGATTTGCGTAGCCAATCAGCAAATTGATGAATCTACATGGAAGGTGCAACGCCCTCATTTTTAAACTGCAACCAAATTCAAATTCAAATAACGCGTTGATATTGTGTCTTGAAGGTTTCAAACTTTCCGTTTTCTACGCAATTTCGATTGAAAAAATGTTTCAACTCTATTACCCAATTTGAACTTGACCTAAACATAGACCAAACGATGTCTAGAGAAGACAAGACCAAGTAAACTAATTAGCCCTATGATGTGTTTTAATGGTGATGAAAATAATGTTTGGGACTATTCAATGGTCAAGAGAAAAAGATGTGTGGTGAGGTGATGCAGCGGCTAAGTGGACTCCCCTTCCATACATGTCCCTAAAAAATTGCTCAAAATATTAATACTCTACGAAATAAAATTTTATTAATCAAAGTCAACATGGCATAGCTTTTACAAAGGAGGGCTGCCATCATGAATCACAATTTCAAAACAAACTAACTTCCTTTCTTTCATTTGGAGTTCTACTTTTACTTTTATCTCCCCACTCTGTCTAAGGTTTTCTTCTTATATATAAGAATGAGAAAATTGAATTGCCAACTAATTTTAAAGGTGAGATTTAATTTTTTTTTTTTTTTAAACTAGTTTTTTTAAAATAGATATTGTAAATGGTGGAATTGTAAGTTGCATGTTTATCACTTATCCAGTCCATATAAAAATTTTAATTGTTTTTTAGTTTATGACCTATGTTCTTATTTGTGGTGACCCATATTTTGAAAGAATTTTATCATATAATTTTATCATTTTTCTCACTTTATTTATTTTATCCCATATAAATTTATTTACATGTATATATCTTAGGAATTTTTTTAGTAGAATGGAGGAACTCCCATGTAAAATAATTTTGGCTGCAATGGCAAAGGTCAAAGGACCAAGCTGGGTACTCATACGAATGTTGAGGATATGGTGCTTGCATTAGAAGCTCCAATGAATGTCCACCATATGTAGGTGGTTGCTTCTATTGATCTTGATGCATTTTATATGATCTAAAGAAGGAATGTATAAAATCTTCAGGTATTGTGTTTTGTAGGAATGTTTTATTTCAAGAGATGATTAATACTGAGAATAAGATTGTCAGTCTTAGTGAAGGGAACCTACAAACTCAATATTTGTGTGGAGGGGAAGTGATGAATCTACATGGAATGTGCAATACCAACTTTTAAATTGCAACCAAATTTAAATTTAAATAATATGTTGATATTATCTCTTTAAGCTCACAAAATTTTTGGTTTCTACACAATTTCAAACGAAAGAATGTTTCAACTCTATTACCCATGAAATTTGAACTTTACCTAAACATAGACCAAATTATGTCTGGAGAAAGTACCCTACGGTCTATGTAGATCACTCAAGAATTTTTTTTCAAAGCATGGTCCATCACAGTTTACTGATGAGTTCACTAAAGAAGACAAGTTAATCCAAGTAAATCAATTAACCTAATGATATGTTTTCTTGGTCTAGAGATATTTTTTGGACTATTCAATAGGCAAGAAAAAAATGTTTGGGACTATTCAATGGTAAAGAGAAATATATGTGGTGATGTAGAGGCTACATGGGACTCTCCTTCCACGTTGATAATTTTTACTTTTAATTTCTTTCGACTATGGTGTCTTACTTTGAAACTCTTCAATTGTTGTCCATGTCTCCACACTGTGTTATCCTGCAACCAAGAACACAAACATGTAACACATATGTTTTAAATACATAAAAAATGGATGCTCAAAGATAGTAATACTTACACAAAACAAATATTTTATTAATCAAAGTCAACAAGGCATGGCTTCTAGAAAGGATGGTTGTGAACATGCAACACAATTTAAAAATAAACTTTCTTTCTTTCATATGTAGTTTTACTCTTATTTGCCACACTCGTGTATGAGATTCTTGTCTTATTTATAAGAATAAGGAAAATTAGTTGCCAACTAATTTTAAAGGTGAGACAACTTTCGCTTCTAAAATTCTAACCTTTTTCTAAAAATACATCTTTTCTAAAAATCTACCATTTTTCTAAAAACACAAATCATCTAGCTATCTCAAATGATGGAATTGCAAGTTGCATATTTATCGCTTATCTAGTCCTTCCTATAAAAACATCATTAAATTTCACCAACTCCTTGATGAAATGATATCATATGTCAATGTGCTTCGTCCTGCCATGAAACACTAGATCCTTTGACAGTGCTATGATGGAATTGTTGTCACAAAAAATAGTTGTCACCCCTTCTGGTGGATGATTTAGCTCACCCAATATTCTTTGTAGCCATATTACCTAGCATACGGTTGATGTGGCGACAACATACTCTATCTTAGTAGTGGATAACACAATTATCAGTTGTTTCTTGGATGAACATGAAACTGCTCCCGAACCAAGATGGAAAGCATAATTGAAAGTGATTTTCCAATCATCAGTGTTGTCATCCCAATCACTATCTATGTAGCCAACCAGTTCTAGCTAGTATTTTCTAACATAAAATATTCCATGGTTTTGTGTTCCATTGACATAGCATAAAATCCTTTTGCCTACTTGCCAGTATGTGTCCTTCAGAGTCTCCATACTAATCAAGCTAACTCCAGACATCAAATTAGTTCGAGTTGTAGTCCAATACATGAGACTTCCACCTAGCCTCTTGTCTAGAGTTGGATCAACATTTTTGTTGGCATCCAACTGGCAATAGGTGTGATGGCAGATTTGATGTCCTCCATATTGAACCGCTTCATGACATCCTTCACATACTTGCCTTAAGAAATGAAGATGCCATCTATTTATTGGTCAACTTCAATACCAAGAAAGTACTTCATCATCCCTAAGTCTGTCATCTTGAACTTCTTCTTCATGGGTGTTATGAACTGGTTAAACAATACATCACTATTGCCAATATATATTACATCATCCAAATACAAGCAGATGAGTATCATGCCCACTTTTACATTTGTCTTCAGGTACAGGGTGTGCTCATATGGGCATTTGATGAACCCATTATCCTAAAAATAGCCATCAATATGGCTATACTATGCCCTAGGTGCTTGTTTCAACCCATACAGGGCCTTCTTCAATTTCAATACCTTGCCTTCATGTCCTTCCAGTTCATAACCTAGTGGCTGGTCTATGTAGACCTTCTCTTCCAAAACTCCATTCAGGAAGGTGGACTTGACATCCATTTGATACACATTCCAACCCTTCTAAGCTACCAATACCAAGATCATCCTTACTATGTCAAGTTGGGCTACAGGTGCATACACCTCATGATAGTAAATATCTCACTTCTTCTTGTACCTTTTGCCACCAATCTGGCCTTATGTCGATTGAATTCTCCTTTGGCATTAAACTTTGTTTTGTATACCCATTTGACCTCAATGGTCTTCTTTCCTACTGGAAGATCCATCAGCTGCCATGTCTCATTCTTCTCTATGGCCTCTATCTCCTTATCCATTGTATTCACCCATTTCTAATTTTCACTTGCTTCTTCAAACGAAATTGAATCACACTCAAAAAATAAAGCAAAGTCAGAATATTCTTTATCTTCATGATTAAGGGTTACCTCATAGATGTCTTGCAAGCTCCTCGTCTTTGTGGGTATCTTCAAGTTGGGGATACTACTTGCAAGTGGAGGTGACCGAGATGGTGAGGATGTGTTGTTGCTGGCACCACTACTACTGCTTGAAGCTACAAGTGGATGTATACTATTTTATTATAGGTCCATAGATTCAATAACAATTGACTCTGGAAGAACAGTCTTAGACTTCTAATTCTAGGCTTCATCCTTTAAGAACTTTACTTCTTGACCGATAATCAGTTTCTTCGTCACAAGATTATATAGTCTATATGCCTTCGCTTGTTCACTATACCCTGTGAAGATACACTTCTCTTATTTTTCATCTAGCTTCTACCTCTTCTCGTTTGGAACATGTGCATATTTTATGCACCCGAAACCCCTCAAATGATCCACACTCGACTTTTGATTACTCCAGGCCTCCTAAGAAATTTTGTCCTTCAGACTCTTGGTGAGACATTTTTTCAGCACATAGACTACACAGGTTACAACTTCTACCCAGAACTCATGTGGTAATCCATTCAACTTTAGCATACTCCGTGCCATCTCCATGATCATTATGTTCTTCCTCTTAGTTACATCATTTTGTTGCGGTGTGTATCCGACGATGAGTCGCTTGTAAATTCCATTTGCCTTGCAAAAATTATGGAATTCATTGGAGATGTATTCACCTCCACCATCTATCCTAAGAGTCTTCACCTGGTAACCACTCTATTTCTCAACCAGAGCCTTGAACTCCTTGAATTTAGAAAATGTTTCTAACTTCTACTTGATGGGATAAACCCATGTCCTCCGACTGAAGTCATCAATGAAGGTCAAGAAGTATTTGTTACCGGTAAAAGTGTCGGTCCACATCGGACCCCAAATGTCTGAGTGCACCAACTCCAATGGTTGTGAAGCCCTCTAATACTATCCTACAAGGAACACATCCCTATGCTTCTTGTCGACTAAGCAATCCTCAAAAACCTAATTTAGTTGCTTAATAAGGTATAAACCCTTTACCATATGCTTCTTATGCAGCAGGTTCAGGCAACTAAAACTTAGGTGACCGAATCTGAGATGCCACAACTACGTTACATCCTTCACAACTGCATTAAGAGACATCAGAGATTCATTCTAAATTTGTAGTGGAAACATGTTGTTCTTCATCATGGACACAGTTACAATCTGCCCATGTTTGAGGTCTTTGATGGTACAAAATCCATCTTTGAATTAAATAGTGTGTCCCTTCTGCATGAGCTGTCCAACCCTCAACAAATTTGGTTTCAACCCAGGCACATAGTATACATCATAGATCTACTTCCTTTCATCGTTCTTGGCACGAATGCGAATTTTTCCTTTCTCCATCACATGAACTTTGTTGTTGTTCCCCATTTTCACTTTAGATTGGACTATTTCATCCAGTTATGAGAACATATCTTTATTCCCAATCATGTGGTTGTTGCACCCACTATGGAGATACCATATATTCTTCTAGGTCTCCTTCTCAATACTGCACATCAGTAGGATATTTCCACAGGAATATCTATTTCCAAATTCATTTGTGTAATGCGCTTGTTGTTGATTATCCTTGGCCATATTATTTCTACACTCGAAGATGTAATGACCAAATTTTTTGTAGTAATAGCATTGGATATTTGATTTGTCCTTCTGATTAGATCCACCTTGCTGATTTTTCCCACTGCCTCTTCCTCCTACCTAATGGAAGTTATAGTTGGTCTCCCTGTCATTGTAGTTTGACCTTCCTCCTTACTTGTTGCCTTTCCCACGCTTGCCTCTACCTCTTCCTCCTTGAGAACAAGAGATGCCTTGGTGGAATTATCCCCTACTACTATCTCAAAATGAGACTTACACCTTGAACGCCTGCTCCAATGAGGACTAAGTTGAGCGACTCAGCCTCTGCTCATGCGTTTACAAGGAACCCATGAGCTCATCTATCGAGAGGGTTGTCAAATTCCTCAATTCCTCAATCGCTATCATGACTGAGTCAAACTTTATGGATAGGCTTCTCAAAATATTTTCCATAATTTTTTGGTTTTGCATAATCTCTCCATTCAACTACATCTGGTTGATGACATCCATTATCTGGGTGAAGAAGTCGCTCATCGAATCCAACTCACTCATCGACTCTGACTCGCTCATCTGGAGGTTCTCAAAATCCCTCCTTAACATTTGCAACTTCACTAATTTCACCTTGTTAGTGCCTCGATAAGAACTGGTTAAAATTTTCCAAGCCTACTTTCCTTTGGTTGTTGTTGCAATCCATAAAAAAATAGTCTCCTCAACCGCCTGCATGATATAGAACAATACCTTTTGGTCCTTCTTTTAGTTTTCCTTCAATAAGCCTTTATCTGCTTGGGAGAGTGGGACCAATGCTACTACATCTATCGGTTCTGTATATCCACTCTCGACCAAGTCCCATAGCTCCTGAGATCGAAAAAGAATTTTCATCTGGATGCTCCAGTAATCATAGTTCTTATCGTTGAACCGCGGGATCTAGAACTGCAAGGAGTTATTTTCGGAAGTCATGCTTCAATCTTCCACAGGATGCACAGGTGCTTTGATACCAATTTATGAGAATTAAATTCATCGATGACGTAGATCGCTCACATGAGATGCAAGGCTGGGAATCGCACGCCTAGCAGAGCGAGAATGGGCAGGCAGTTTGAGTTCTCCAGAGTTCTCTCACAACCCAAGCGAGGCTCGAAATCGCTCGCTAGGTGGAGTGAGTCTAAAGACATCGGAGTTCACCCAATATACGAGTGAGTCTTGGAATCACTTGCTTTGTGTAGTGAGTCTGGGGTTCATTCAAAATATGAGCAAGACTGGGCTTCACTTAGGGAATGTGGCGAGACTGAGACTTGCTCACTTCTAGAGCGAGATTGGCAGTTGGACCAAGTCGAGTTGAGACTCTCTTAATCGAAGTTCACTAACGACAAAGGAATTGCTCAGGTTCGCTCAACAACCGGAGTGATATGCAGCATTTTACGGTTTGTTGGTGACAAGGAGAGTGTTCAAGATTGCTCGTCAAACTGAATGATCTACAGGTTGCTTGAGTTCGCTTGCGAGGTTTTGCAAAGTGAGGGTTTTTTGTCTTTGGGTGCGAGAAAAAAGAAGATTTGACTTCATACAACAAATGAAGCAAGGTAACTTGTTGTTCCTTGCTTGCAGGCGGAGCAATCTTTCCAAAAGAAGAGTGAAACTTATCACAAAAAATGCAGATTTTTATAATAAAAACAACCAATATTAATACTTCCTCCATTGAGGATTTGTATTCATCTGCAAAAGATGCAAGATAAACAGAAAATAAAGAACTACAATTGTTCTCTTCTCCCTTTGTTGTTGCTCTTCTGCACGTACTACTACCCACTTTTTGGCTCTTTTTTCCCAGCAAAATGGCAAAAGCACCGGTATTTATAGATGGGCTTTGAAGACTAGGGAGAAAAAAACTCAACTACCCGCACGCTTGAGATTACGACGACCGAATGTGCAACGGTACAAATGCCAGACGTAAAATCTAGTTTAATTTTCTAATACTTACAATGATTGATTTCTATGGGGTAGAAGCTACAAAAATTTTATTTCTTACCGTAGCAGACTACGCTGGAAAAAAATTTAAAATTAATAAAAGAACCATCTAAAAGAGTATAGTAATGTGCTGCATCTATCTGCTTAAAAAAATTTGGAAGACTCATAAAACATCAGAACTGTGTGGAAATTATAATTATTAGTTAAAAACATAAACAAAAATAACTTTAATGAGCCACCACTCGTAGAAACGAAGATTCCATCAAGACGTATCTGGTGTTATTTTTTATTGTAATTTAAAAAAAAAATATTTTGTATCCTGTGATTATGGTTTACAGGTAAAGATGGAAAATAATAATATCTCTAAATGCCACGCTCCCAATAAATATACAACACAGTACGTAAAATTCCAATCAAATTGCCATATAACTAGTACATAAATCATCATGTAGAACTTACAACTGCGTCTAGGACTACAGAGTGTAGACAAACTAAACTAGTGTGATATAACCATGCTAATTAATTCTTCTGTGAATCAAACAAATCTCAATTCCAGATCATATATATTCTCCGAATTACTGCGTATAGGATTTCTCATCTGTACATTCCTGGGGGCCCCGTTGGAGGAGCCATCACGGGATTCACCCAACCTGAACCACAAAAAAACACTAAATAAAATTAAATTGAAACTACTTAGCCACAATTCTCTTCTAACATAACATAAACAATTTGGTAAAGATATGAACGGTTCCGTATGCATATATAACACCTATTTTGGAAAAGTAAAAACTGAGATTGGCACCTGCAGATGGCTTGAATCCTCTGTGCTGGAGTTCCCTGTGTTCCTGACACAGAGCGCAGCAATCGCAGCACCAATGCACACAACAATCCCCGCACGGCTGCGACGGCAGACGGTACTGTGCCCGCAGTTTCCTCCGATATTGGCACGAATACAAACACCCCACCCCGATCATCGACAATAACGTATAAGTAACCGCATGACAACAGCAGCCTGCCAAACATATATTTCACAGATATATAAATCAGATCAAAATACTGAAAGCCCTTACAACGATAGATATTCCATTCATCTGTTGAAAAACGTCGACTTACTTGTTCGGCCCTCGTCCAGGATCTCCGCCACTCTCCCAAACGTAACGCAGGGAAACCAGCAAGAGACAATATCAACGCGTAATTTGAATTTGAATTCGGTTGCAGTTTAAAAGTGAGGGCGTTGCACCTTCCATGTAGATTCATCAATTCCCTGATTGGCTACGCAAATCTTGAATTTAGAGGCTCCCTTCACTAAGACCGGCAATCTCATTCTGAATATTGGTCATCTCTCGAAATAAAACATTCATACAAAACCTAATACCTGAAGATTTCATAGCATTCTTCCTTCAGATCAGATAAGATGTATCAGGATCAGCAGAAGCAGCCATCTGCATACGGTGGACATCCATCGGCGCTTCCAATGCAGGCGCCATATCCTCAACATCCGTACCAGTCCTCAGCATGGTCCTCCGACCTTTGCCATTGCGGCCAAGATTGTTCTAGCTGTGAGTTCCCCCTTCCACTAAACAAATTCCTCAGATATATACATGTTAATAAATTTGTATGCGATAAAATATTGATGATACGAATTTGATAACAGGTTGCATGACTTGCTGGTTTCCCTGCGTTACGTTTTGGAGAGTGGCGGAGATCCTGGACCAGGGCCGAACAAGTAAGTCGACGTTTTTCAACAGATTAATGGAATATCTATCTTGTAAGGGATTTCAGTATTTAGATCTGATTTATATATCTGTGAAATATATCTTTGGCAGGCTGCTGTTGTCATGCGGTTACTTATACGTTATTGTCGATGATCGGGGTGGGGTGTTTGTATTCGTGCCAATATCGGAGGAAACTGCGGGCACAGTACCGTCTGCCGTCGTAGCCGTGCGGGGATTGTTGTGTGCATTGGTGCTGCGATTGTTGCGCTCCGTGTCGGGAACACAGGGAACTCCGGCACGAGGATTCAAGCCATCCGCGATCGCGTGTCGGGAACACAGGGAACTCCGAATCGGAGGATTCAAGCCATCCGCAGGTGCCAATTGTTAAAAAAATTAATCCAGATTTCACGCCTGTGCCCAACTGCACTCCAAAGCTTGGGTGAAACCGGATTGTGTTCCAGACATGGGCGAAGTCGGACTGCGCTCCCGCAGTCCGAGATCCCGGAAAAAGTGTGACATGACGTCGCACCTACCTTCTGACAGATGTGACACCTGACAGATTCCATCGCCGTAGAAGTTAATGCCAGTTCGACGTTTGGTCAGGCGAGTTAATGCCAGTTCGGCGATTGGACAGAAACCCTAGTTGAGGGCCTGTCAGAGGATAACCCTTATCTCAACCTGTCAGAGGATAACCCTTATCCTCCTCTCTCCGCGGCTACAAAAGGCAGTTCGGGTCTTCAGACAAGTGCGTGTGTGAGAGAAGTTCATGAAAGAAGAAGCGGAGAATAGAGCAGAGAAAGAAAGGCGAGCGATTCAGTGAGCAGTGTGGCTCAGCTGATTAATGTCCGAGCAGTAGACTCGACATTTCCCCTTTTAGTTTATCCTGCAGCTTAGCCTACAGAAGTTGTTACTTCCTCGGTTGAGGAATACTGTAACCCTTGTTTCATATAAATAAACTTTGTTGTTGTTTGTGGCATCTTTAGGGTTTGTAGTAGTTTATTTGCTAACGTTTGTTGTTCTCTATTGCGGCATTTCTCTCCTCTCATACGGGTCTTGCCAAGCCAGGCAAACCCAACGACAACCGCTAAAGACGAAGAAGTCGAAGGCCAAAGTTGGCCAAGTCTGAAGCTGCTTCCCAAGTGCGCTTCCAAAGTCAGACTGTGCCCAAGATCTGTGCGCTGCCTGAGAGCGCCAGCGAAGTTCGTCTGTTGGTGCTGTGCGAACTTCGCTAGCGATAGTCGATTTTCTTCTTACGTTCGGCAAAGTGCATCATCCGACGAAGTTCGTACTTCGTTGCGCAATCCGCACTTCACACTTTAGAAACTGCGAAGTTCGTACTTCGCGTGAAGTCTGCACTTCGCTATTTTTCCCAGCGCAGTCCGCACTACGCTTGCGAGTGACGGACTTCACCCATTTACCAGCACAGTCTGCACTGCGCTCATAAGTGATGGAATTCGCCTAAGGGTTGGTGTCGTTCGCACTTCACACCCGAAGCTTGGAGCTGGCCGTCCGCCCTACGCGATGCATGGCCGATGGACATCGGGAATTGCACAGTCCGTCCACCAGCGACGAACGCACTTCGGGTGCGAAATCTGTTTTGTCCTCCTTCGCCGGTGCAGTCCGTGCATCGCCTCCTGACGGTGATTGGAAATTAAAATATTCCTACAAATTGATATCAGAGCTGATGCAGCCATGACACGGAGATAGAAGATGGATTCTATAAAGAATTCCTTGATGTTGAGGATATGGCGCCTGCATTGGAAGCGCTGATGGATGTCCACCGTTTGCAGATGGCTGCTTCTGTTGATCCTGATACATCTTATCTGATCTGAAGGAAGAATTCTATGAAATCTTTAGGTATTAGGTTTTGTAGGAATGTTTTATTTCGAGAGATGACCAATATTCAGAATGAGATTGCCGGTCTTAGTGAAGGGAGCCTCTAAATTCAAGATTTGCATAGCCAATCAGCAAATTGATGAATCTACATGGAAGGTGCAACGCCCTCACTTTTAAACTGCAACCGAATTCAAATTCAAATAACGCGTTGATATTGTGTCTTGAAGGTTTCAAACTTTCCGTTTTCTACGCAATTTCGATTGAAAAAATGTTTCAACTCTATTACCCAATTTGAACTTGACCTAAACATAGACCAAACGATGTCTAGAGAAGACAAGACCAAGTAAACTAATTAGCCCTATGATGTGTTTTAATGGTGATGAAAATAATGTTTGGGACTATTCAATGGTCAAGAGAAAAAGATGTGTGGTGAGGTGATGCAGCGGCTAAGTGGACTCCCCTTCCATACATGTCCCTAAAAAATTGCTCAAAATATTAATACTCTACGAAATAAAATTTTATTAATCAAAGTCAACATGGCATAGCTTTTACAAAGGAGGGCTGCCATCATGAATCACAATTTCAAAACAAACTAACTTCCTTTCTTTCATTTGGAGTTCTACTTTTACTTTTATCTCCCCACTTTGTCTAAGGTTTTCTTCTTATATATAAGAATGAGAAAAATGAATTGCCAACTAATTTTAAAGGTGAGATTTAATTTTTTTTTTTTTTTTAAACTAGTTTTTTTAAAATAGATATTGTAAATGGTGGAATTGTAAGTTGCATGTTTATCACTTATCCAGTCCATATAAAAATTTAAATTGTTTTTTAGTTTATGACCTATGTTCTTATTTGTGGTGACCCATATTTTGAAAGAATTTTATCATATAATTTTATCATTTTTCTCACTTTATTTATTTTATCCCATATAAATTTATTTACATGTATATATCTTAGGAATTTTTTTAGTAGAATGGAGGAACTCCCATGTAAAATAATTTTGTGCGCAATGGCAAAGGTCAAAGGACCAAGGTGGGTACTCATACGAATGTTGAGGATATGGTGCTTGCATTAGAAGCTCCAATGAATGTCCACCATATGTAGGTGGTTGCTTCTATTGATCTTGATGCATTTTATATGATCTAAAGAAGGAATGTATAAAATCTTCAGGTATTGTGTTTTGTAGGAATGTTTTATTTCAAGAGATGATTAATACTGAGAATAAGATTGTCAGTCTTAGTGAAGGGAACCTACAAACTTAAGATTTGTGTGGAGGGGAAGTGATGAATCTACATGGAATGTGCAATACCTACTTTTAAATTGCAACCAAATTTAAATTTAAATAATATGTTGATATTATCTCTTTAAGCTCACAAAATTTTTGGTTTCTACACAATTTCAGTCGAAAGAATGTTTCAACTCTATTACCCATGAAATTTGAACTTTACCTAAACATAGACCAAATTATGTCTGGAGCAAGTACCCTACGGTCTATTTAGATCACTCAAGAATTTTTTTTCAAAGCATGGTCCATCACAGTTTACTGATGAGTTCACTAAAGAAGACAAGTTAATCCAAGTAAATCAATTAGCCTAATGATATGTTTTCTTGGTCTAGAGATATTTTTTGGACTATTCAATAGGCAAGAGAAAAATGCTTGGGACTATTCAATGGTAAAGAGAAATATATGTGGTGATGTAGAGGCTACATGGGAATCTCCTTCCACGTTAACAATTTTTACTTTTAATTTATTTCGACTATGGTGTCTTACTTTGAAACTCTTCAATTGTTGTCCATGTCTCCACACTGTGTTATCCTGCAACCATGAACACAAACATGTAACACATATGTTTTGAATACCTACAAAATGGATGCTCAAAGATAGTAATACTTACACAAAACAAATATTTTATTAATCAAAGTCAACAAGGCATGGCTTCTAGAAAGGATGGTTGTGAACATGCAACACAATTTAAAAATAAACTTTCTTTCTTTCATATGTAGTTCTACTCGTATTTGCCACACTTGTGTATGATATTCTTGTCTTATTTATAAGAATGAGGAAAATTAGTTGCCAACTAATTTTAAAGGTGAGACAACTTTCGCTTCTAAAATTCTAACCTTTTCCTAAAAATACATCTTTTCTAAAAATCTACCATTTTTCTAAAAACACAAATCATCTAGCTATCTCAAATGATGGAATTGCAAGTTGCATATTTATCGCTTATCTAGTCCTTCCTATAAAAACATCATTAAATTTCACCAACTCGTTGATGAAATGATATCATATGTCAATGTGCTCCGTCCTGCCATGAAACACTAGATCCTTTGACAGTGCTATGATGGAATTGTTGTCACAAAAAATAGTTGTCACCCCTTCTGGTGGATGATTTAGCTCACCCAATATTCTTTGTAGCCATATTACCTAGCATACGGTTGATGTGGTGACAACATACTCTATCTTAGTAGTGGATAACGTAATTATCAGTTGTTTCTTGGATGAACATGAAACTGCTCCCGAACCAAGATGGAAAGCATAATTGAAAGTGATTTTCCAATCATCAGTGTTGTCATCCCAATCACTATCTGTGCAGCCAACCAGTTCTATCTAGTCTTTTCTAACATAAAATATTCCATGGTTTTGCGTTCTATTGACATAGCATAAAATCCTTTTGCCTACTTGCCAGTATGTGTCCTTCAGAGTCTCCATAAATATACTAATCAAGCTAACTCCAGACATCAAATTAGTTCGAGTTGTAGTCCAATACATGAGACTTCCACCTAGCCTCTTGTCTAGAGTTGGATCAACATTTTTTTTGGCATCCAACTGGCAATAGGTGTGATGGCAGATTTGATGTCCTCCATCTTGAACCGCTTCATGACATCCTTTGCATACTTGCCTTAAGAAATGAAGATGCCATCTATTTATTGGTCAACTTCAATACCAAGAAAGTACTTCGTCAGCCCTAAGTCTGTCATCTTGAACTTCTTCTTCATGGGTGTTTTGAACTGGTTAAACAATACATCACTATTGCCAATATATATTAGATCATCCAAATACAAGCAGATGAGTATCATGCCCCCTTTTACATTTGTCTTCAGGTACAGGGTGTGCTCATATGGGCATTTGATGAACCCATTATCCTAAAAATAGCCATCAATATGGCTATACTATGCCCTAGGTGCTTGTTTCAACCCATACAGGGTCTTCTTCAATTTCAATACCTTGCTTTCATGTCCTTCCAGTTCATAACCTGGTGGCTGGTCTATGTAGACCTTCTCTTCCAAAACTCCATTCAGGAAGGTGGACTTGACATCCATTTGATACACATTCCAACCCTTCTAAGCTACCAATACCAAGATCATCCTTACTATGTCAAGTCGGGCTACAGGTGCATACACCTCATGATAGTAAATATCTCACTTCTTCTTGTACCTTTTGCCACCAGTCTGGCCTTATGTCGATTGACTTCTCCTTTGGAATTAAACTTTGTTTTGTATACCCATTTGACCTCAATGGTCTTCTTTCCTACTGGAAGATCCATCAGCTGCCATGTATCATTCTTCTCTATGGCCTCTATCTCCTTATCCATTGTATTCACCCATTTCTAATTTTCACTTGCTTCTTCAAACGAAATTGAATCACACTCAAAAAATAAAGCAAAGTCAGAATATTCTTTATCTTCATGATTAAGGGTTACCTCATAGATGTCTTGCAAGCTCCTCGTCTTTGTGGGTATCTTCAAGTTGGGGATCCTACTTGCAAGTGGAGGTGACCGAGATGGTGAGGATGTGTTGTTGCTTGGCACCACTACTATCGCTTGAAGCTACAGGTGGTTGTACACTATTTTATTATAGGTCCATAGATTCAATAACGATTGGCTTTAGCGAAGCAGGTCTTAGACTTCTAATTCTAGGCTCCATCCTTTAAGAACTTTACTTCTTGACTGATAATCAGTTTCTTCATCACAGGATTATATAGTCTATATTCCTTCGCTTGTTCACTATACCCTGTGAAGATACACTTCTCTTCTTTTTCATCTAGCTTCTACCTCTTCTCATTTGGAACATGTGCATATTTTATGCACTCGAAACCCCTCAAATGATCCACACACGACTTTTGATTACTCCAGGCCTCCTAAGAAGTTTTCTCCTTCAGACTCTTGGTGAGACATTTTTTCAGCACATAGACTACACAGGTTACAACTTCTACCCAGAACTCATGTGGTAATCCATTCAACTTTAGCATACTCCGTGCCATCTCCATGATCATTATGTTCTTCCTCTTGGTTACATCAACCAATGAATTGTCCCAAACATTTTTCTCTTAATCCACGGAGAAAAATGTTTCGTGATGCAGCGGAGAAAAATGTGTCGGATGCTGTGGAGAAAAATGTTTAGCCGCTGCATCACGACACATTTTTTTGTTGACCATTGAATAGTCCTAAACATATTTCTCTCGACCAATGAATGGTCCCAAACATTTTTCTCTTAACCAAGAAAACATATCATTAGGCTAATTGATTTACTTGGGTCATCTTGTCTTCTCTAGCAAACTTGCCGGTAAACTGCGATGAACCGTGCTTTGGAAAAACTTCCTGAGTGAACTACAGAGGCCGCAGGGTACTTGCTCTAGATATCGTTTGGTCTATGTTTAGGTCAAGTTCAAATTGGATAATAGAGTTCAAACATTTTTTCAATCGAAATTGTGTAGAAACCGAAAAGTTTGAAACCTTCAAGAGACAATATCAACGCGTAATTTGAATTTGAATTCGGTTGCAGTTTAAAAGTGAGGGCGTTGCACCTTCCATATAGATTCATCAATTCCCTGATTGGCTATGCAAATCTTGAATTTAGAGGCTCCCTTCACTAAGACCGGCAATCTCATTCTGAATATTGGTCATCTCTCGAAATAAAACATTCCTACAAAACCTAATACCTGAAGATTTCATAGCATTCTTCCTTCAGATTAGATAAGATGTATCAGGATCAGCAGAAGCAGCCATCTGCATACGGTGGACATCCATCGACGCTTCCAATGCAGGCGCCATATCCTCAACATCCGTACCAGTCCTCAGCATGGTCCTCCGACCTTTGCCATTGCGGCCAAGATTGTTCTAGCTGTGAGTTCCCCCTTCCACTAAACAAATTCCTCAGATATATACATGTTAATAAATTTGTATGCGATAAAATATTGATGATACGAATTTGATAACAGGTTGCATGACTTGCTGGTTTCCTTGCGTTACGTTTTGGAGAGTGGCGGAGATCCTGGACCAGGGCTGAACAAGTAAGTCGACGTTTTTCAACAGATTAATGGAATATCTATCGTTGTAAGGGCTTTCAATATTTAGATCTGATTTATATATCTGTGAAATATATGTTTGGCAGGCTGCAGTTGTCATGCGGTTACTTATACATTATTGTCGATGATCGGGGTGGGGTGTTTGTATTCGTGCCAATATCGAAGGAAACTACGGGCACATTACCATCTGTCGTCGCAGCCGTGCGGGGATTGTTGTGTGCATTGGTGCTACGATTGCTGCGCTCTATGTCAAGAACACAGGGAACTCCAGAACAGAGGATTCAAGCCATCCACAGTCTGTGTCAGGAACACAGGGAAATCCAGAATAGAGGATTCAAGCCATCCGTAGGTTCCAATTGTTAGAAAAATTAACCCAGATTTCATGCCTGTGCCCAACTGCGCTCTAAACCTTGGGTGAAACCGGATTGTGCTCCAGACATGGGCGAAGTCGGACTGCGCTCCCGCAGTCCGGGATCCCGGCAAAAGTGTGACATGACGTCGCACCTAGCTTCTGACAGATGTGACACCTGACAGATCCCATCGTCGTAGAAGTTAATGCCAGTTCGACGTTTGGTCAGGCGAGTTAATGCCAGTTCGACGATTGGACAGAAACCCTAGTTGAGGGCCTGTCAGAACCTGTCAGAGGATAACCCTTATCTCAACCTGTCAGAGGATAACCCTTATCCTCCTCTCTCCACGGCTACAAAATACAGTTCGGGTCTTCAGACAAGTGTGTGTGTGAGAGAAGTTCGTGAAAGAAGAAGCAGAGAATAGAGCAGAGAAAGAAAGGCGAGTGATTCAGTGAGCAGTGTGGCTCAGCTGATTAATGTCCGAGCAATAGACTCGACATTTCCCCTTTTAGTTTATCCTGTAGCTTAGCCTACAAAATTTGTTACTTCCTGGGTTGAGGAATACTGTAACCCTAGTTTCATATAAATAAACTTTACTGTTGTTTGTGGCATCTTTAGGGTTTGTAGTAGTTTATTTGCTAACTTTTGTTGTTCTCTATTTTGGCGTTTCTCTCCTCTCATACGGGTCTTGCCAAGCTAGGAAAACCCAGCCGCAACCACGGAAGACGAAGAAGTCAAAGGCCAAAGTTGGCCAAGTTTGAAGCTACTTCCCAAGTGCGCTGCCAAAGTCAGACTGTGCCCAAGATCTGTGCGTTGCCTAAGAGCGCCAGCGAAGTTCGTCTGTTGTTGCTGTGCGAACTTCACCAGCGATAGTCAATTTTCTTCTTACGTTCGGTGAAGTGCGTCATCCGGCGAAGTTCGTACTTTGCTGCATAATCCACACTTCACACTTTAGAAACTGTGAAGTTTGTACTTCATGAGAAGTCCGCACTTCACTATTTTTCCCAGCGCAGTCTGCACTGCACTTGCAAGTGACGAACTTTGCCCATTTCCCAGCACAGTCCGCACTGCACTCGTGAGTGACGGACTTCGCTTAAGGGTCGACGCCATTCGCACTTCGCTCCCGAAGCTTGAATCTAGCCGTTCGCCCTGCGCAGTCTGTGCTGATGGACTTCGGGAATTGCGTAGTCCGTCCACCAGTGACGAATGCACTTTGGGTGCGAAGTCTGTTTTGTCCTCCTACGTCACTGCAGTTCGTGCATCGCCTCTTGACGGTGACTGGAAATTAAAATATTCCTACAAATTGGTTTTAGAGCTGATGGAGCCGTGACACAGATATAGAAGATGGATTCTGGAAAGAATTCCTTGCAGTTGTAGATCCCACGATTTAATGGCAAGAACTACGATTACTAGAGCATCCAGATGAAGATCTTGTTCGGATCTCAGGAGCTATGGGAGTTAGTCGAGAATGGCTACCCAAAAATGGTAGATGCAGCAGCACTGGCCGCCCTCTCTCAAGTAGACAAGGATCTATTGAAAGAGCACAACAAGAAGGACCAGAAGGCCCTCTTCTACATCATGCAAGTGTTTGAGGAGACCATCTTCCCACGGATTGCATCAGCCACCAAGGCCAAGCAGGCCTGGGAAACCTTGGCAAGTTCGTATCAGGGCACTGACAAAGTGAAGTTGGTGAAACTACAGATGCTCAGAAGAGATTTTGAGAATCTACAGATGACTGAGTCCGAGTCAATGAGTGATTTCTTCACCCAGATGATGGACATTATCAACCAGATGCGGTTGAACGGATAAAATGTGCAGAGCCAAAGAATCATGGAGAAGATTCTCAGAAGTCTACCTGCCAAGTTTGACTTAGTTGTGATAGCAATCGAAGAGTCGAGGGATTTGACAACCCTCTCGATAGACAAACTCATGGGTTCTTTGCAGACCCATGAACAGAGGTTGAGCCACTCAACTCAGTCTAATTTGGAGCAAGCCTTCAAAGTGCAAGTCTCAGTCCGAGACAACGACAGACAAGACTCCCACCACAACGCTTCTAGTTCTCAAGGAGGAAGAGGCAAAAGCAGGCGTGGGAGAAGGAACAAGCAAGGAGGGAGATCAAACCCTTAAGACGCTGAGCCAAGTTGCAACTTTCATCAACAAGGAGGAAGAGGCACTGGCAAAAATCAACAAAGAAGCTCTCAACAGAAGAAGGACATGTCAAAGGTCCAATGCTACTACTACAGCAAGTTCGGCCATTATGCCTCACAATGTAGGAAGAAGATGGCGAATGAGAATCAATAGCAAGCCCATTATATGAAGGAACCTAAAAATGCGACAGGAGGAAATCTACTACTGACTTGCAGTATTGAAGAGGAGAGCAAGAAAAACATCTGGTATCTTGACAGTGGTTGTAACAACCATATGACTGGGAACAGGGAGATGTTCTCACAAATGATGAAACAGTCCAGTCCGAAGTCAATATGGGGAACAACATCAAAGTTTCTGTGATGGGGAAAGGAAAAATCCTCATCCAAACCTGGCACGATGAAAGAAAAACAATTCAAGATGTTTTTTATGTGCCTGGGTTGAAGCACAATTTGCTAAGTGTTGGACAGCTTGTGCAGAAGGGGCACACTATACTATTCAAAGATGGTGTATGTTCCATCAGAGACAAAGTCCATGGAAAAATCGTAACTATGTCCATGACGAAAAACAAAATGTTTTCACTGCAAATTTAGAATGAATCTTTGATGTCTCTAAGTGCAGTTGAGAAAGACACTACCTATCTGTGGCATCTCAGATTCGGTCACCTGAGTTTCAGTGGTCTAAATCTGCTGCACAAGAAGTAGATGGTGAAGGGTATACCCCTTATTGAGCAACTAAACCAAGTTTGTGAAGGTTTCCTAGTCGACAAGCAGCATAGGGATGCATTCCCTATAGGACAGTCTTGGAGAGCATCACGGCCATTGGAGCTAGTGCACTCAGACATTTGTGGTCCCATGCAAACCACCACACTTGTCGGCAACAAGTTCTTCCTGACCTTCATTGATGACTTCAGCCGAAAGACTTGGATTTATCCAATCAAGTTGAAGTCAGAGGCATTTGCAAGGTTTAGGGAGTTCAAGGCTCTAGTTGAGAAACAGAGCGGTTATTATGTGAGGACTCTCAGAACTGATGGAGGTGGAGAGTACATCTCCAACGAATTCCACAACTTTTGCAAACAACATGGAATTCGAAGGCAGTTCACTACCAGATATACATCACAGTAGAATGGTGTAGCTGAGAGGAAGAACAGAACAATCATGGAGATGGCATGAAGCATGCTGAAGGCAAAAAGTTTGCCACATGAGTTCTAGGCAGAAGTTGTAAGTTGTGCATTTTATATGCTAAATCGATGTCCCACCAAGAGTGTGAGGGACAAAATT
>JAQPPZ010016042.1:0-59992 GCA_028583015.1 Wollemia nobilis | reverse complement strand
GAGGAGATACTAGAACCTACTTCACCAGTGTCGTCTGTAGGATCATCCACATCACATGCGACAATACACTTGGCAAGCACAGGGATAGGAGAGTATCTTGTGCAAAATATAACATTTATGCCCATCATAGAGTCTACACAAGACATGGGATGACTGAAAGACTTGAGACCACCAGTGGGAACAGTGGTTCCACTTGGAATTCCTTCCAACCAGACCAAATTTATCTATGTTGTCTTGGAATACGCCCATAAGTCTACAGACATAGAAGAGGATAATTATGAACTATTCACTGTTAATTTTTGTTACCTCTCTAATCCCGAGTTTGCTCTAAGCTACTTTGAACGCTGCCATCGACATGGTTATGGTCTTGGTATATATGAGTAGGGACGTAGGTAGCCATTCGAGCCATAATACTAGCTTCCCTCTGATAGGTTTGGGTAAGGCTATCACATCAGACATCAAGATGACTCTCTAGTAGTAGCCTTGGATTGGTTAAGCCTAGGGTTAGGAGAAGACATCAATTTTATTCCTTATCACCCACTAAGTGTGAGACATCCAAGTAATAGACAAGTGTTTGTGGTAAACATACCACCACCCGAGATGTATCATCAAAGCTTCACAACTGATGCCACCCCAATAGGGTACAACTCATGGTATGAAGAGCGAGAAGAAAATAGATATGTTGCAAGTGACGATGAAGAGCAAATAGGTTTAGCCTACCATGGGCCTCACTATTTACAAAGACTTACCTAGTCCATCCACAATGAGAGTGGATATATATCGGACAAAAGTGGCTATGGGTCAAAGGACTCAAAAGAAAGGTCCTACCTAGGGCCAAGGTAATGGCCCCATGACTTGGAGAAACATACTAATGCAAAAGGCATCTTCATAAGTGATGAATAATATGAAGATGAAATAGAAATGGCCTACTTGGGATCAAGACATGTACCCCGTCTTAAGGCCACATACCAATGCTAATGGTTTTTGGATAAGTGATGATGACTTTGAGGATGAGACTGAGATGGCTTATCTTGGGCCTCACCATTTATGGCAAGTCAACATGTTGGTAGAAATATAAGCGGTACTTCATGCCATAGACCCTGACTTGTGGTTTTTGGGGAAACCTATCGACATAAATACCATTTACCATGTGGTCAATCCCCCTTCACCTACATTTAGATATCTCTTAGAACCCAATGATCCTATTATATGACCTACTCATGGGCTAGATCCAAAGATTCCTTTTCCTCTAGAGTCCCATCATGAGTATGAAAGGGAAACCACTGATACAATGTTACACCCATGTGGTCCTGGAGATTTCTTTCCATCCATCAATACAATCTCCATTGATTTGACCACTCCACTTCATAACCTAGTAGATCCCACTAAACCACTATGTCTTAATATAGAGACTATTCATTGGGATCACGTCGATTCACCCATAGAGCCTATGGACCTTTTTTTTAGCGATGAGGTGTTACAACCATTTCATTTTGCATCAGGCTGTGCATATGATGTATTCCATACCGGTTTGGATCCTAACTCAGTAGGACCTATAAATCTCATCGTTGAAATTCATTTGATACCCATGCCTCATTAGGTGGAGGATGGATCACATATGGTTATAGAAGCAACTTTCGATATGGACATCAGTGATGATCCTAATCAACCAAAGAGAGTCAAGTTCAGAGAAATTTTGTCTCCTGAGGAACAAGCCATCATAATTCCTCTCCTTAAAGAGAGGTAAAATATTTTTTCTTGGAGCTACAAAGATATGCTAGGGATTGATCCAAAGTTAGTTGTTCACAATCTTTCATTAGATCCCCTAAAGAAACTAGTAAAGCAAAATTTGAGGAAAATGCATCCAATCATCGCTTTGATGGTGAAGAATGAGTTACAAAAACTGTTGGATGTGATTTTCATAGTCCCAATTGACTACCCTGAATGGGTTTCAAACATGGTGCCCATGGGAAAGCCTGATGTAAGGGTCCACATTTCCACAAATTTTAGAGGTCTGAATAAGGCAACACCAAAGGATTCATTCCCATTGCAAAACATAGATGCTCTTGTTGATGCCATTGCAGATCATGAGATGCTCTCCCTAATGGATGGGTTTTCTAGATACAATAAAATCCAAATCAAACCCAAAGACCAGCACAATACTGCTTTCATTACTCCATGGGGAACATTCTATTATAAGGTGATGCCATTTGGCTTGAAGAATGTTGGTGCTACGTATCAGTGGGCCATGACATACATATTTCATGACTACATGCACACAATCTTGGAAGATTACATGGATGACTTATTAGCCAAGTCTTTAGTGCAACAAGAGCATGCTGAAATCCTTACAAAGGTCTTCGATCACCTCATTGAGCAAAATGTCAGACTAAACCCTAAGAAGTGCATGTTTGGCGTAACTTATGGTAAGCTCTTAGGTTTTGTCATTTCTAAGAGGGGCATTGAGGTCGATCCTGCAAAGGTAAATACTATAATGGAAATGGTCATCCCTACCAACATTAGGGAGTTAAGAAGCCTAGAAGGCAAGGTAGCATCCATCAAATGGTTCATTGCTCAATTATCAGATAAGTGTTAGCCCATGAACCGATTGCTATGCAAGGATATCTCATTTCATTGGGATGAAGAATGCTAAAAAGCCTTTGCAAAGATAAAAACTTACCTGGCAACATCGTTAGTGTTGGCTCTGCCAAGGCCAGAGGTACCATTTTTAATGTACATATCAACTACTAATTTCACATTGGGCACCATGTTGGCCCAAAATAATGCACAAGATAAATAGCAAGTTGTATATTACATCAGTCACATGTTGGTGAGTTATGAGCTAGGATATGCGTATGTAGAAAATTTGTGCTTAGCAGTGGTATTTGCAACCAGAAAGTTGCAATACTACATGTTGAGCCATACATCCTATTTTATATCAAAACAAAATCCTTTGCAGTACATGATGAGAAAGACCTATCATAATACATGTACTACAAAGTGGACCATGCTATTGATATAATTTGATCTAGAGTTCATAAGCTAGAAGTCCATCGTGGGACAAGTCATAGCAGAGCAATTAGTAGAGGCACCTCTTTAGGATAGCAAACCTCTCACCATAGAATTTCTTGATGATGTGATATTGCATTATCAAATCCACCCAAACCCAAAGAGCCTGAAAAATAAAGAGACATGGCATTTTTCTTCGATGGTTCGAAGTGCTAGCAAGGGGGTAGAGTAGGGATAGTCTTTATCACACTGCAAGATGCTCCATTACCCCTATCATTCAAACTCGACTTCCATTGCAATGGGTATTAAAAGATTGAATATCTTTGGTCACTCTTTGATCATAGTTAATAAAGTCAAAGGATTGTTCCAATGTAGGTGCCCACTCCTGAAATCTTACAAGGAGCTTGTTGACACTTACCTAGCTTGACTGGAATGGTATGACATTGAGGCAATCCCTCGTATGTCAAACAGATTTGTAGACACCATGGCATCTTTGGGATCCTTAATCCCTTAGAATCCATCTGCTAATTTCACAACCATTCACGTAAAAGTGCTCATGCACTCAACAATACAACATGAGGCTATGGATAATCAAGAGTCAGTTAACATAATTCAGACCGAACCTAATCAGGATTGGTCCTTCAGAGCTAGGGCTTTCTTAAAAATGACACCTTGGGAGTCCTTGATTTCTCAAGGTCCTGTAGAGTGTGGTACGTCCATTCACCATAGGGTTTTTTCTCAATCTGTGTTCACAAGTTCTGGATCACAGGAGGAACATGCCATTTTATCCATAGAGGGTATATCTTATTAGGATTGGCTTTCCCAATTACGGGACTTCCTAAAACTTGGAATGGTACCATAAGGCCTGTCACATGCTAAAATATTAGCATTTAAATAGAAGTCAATGAGGTACATCTTTCTAGGAGAGATCCTTTATATACAAGGCTATGATGGAATGCTCCTTTGTTTTCTTGAGCCCCAAGAAGCATCCTGGGTAATATCGCAAGCCCGTGATAGCACATGTGGTAGTCACTTTAGTGGTATGGCCATCGTTAAGTGCATCTTGAGAATGGGTTATTATTGGCCCACTATGAAAAAGGCCTATTGCAAGTATGTCAAGAAATGTGTTAAGTTCCATCATCATGCAAACCTCACTCACTTGCCATCATAAGACTTGCAACCCATCCAGGAAGCATCGTCCTTCACATAGTGGGGACTAGACTTAGTTTGGAAGATCTCACCTCCATCCTCAAGCCAACACACATTCATCATAACATCCACTAAGTACTTCACCAAATGGGTTGAAGTGATCCCCTTGACATTGACAACTAGACCTAGTATTGCAGAGTTTATACTTCACAATATCATAAGTCATTTTAGGGTCCGTTCAAATATAAAATCAGATAATGGGCCATATTTCAAGAACAAAAATGTGCATGCTTTAATGAACAAATATCACATTCAACATAGTTTTTCAATGCCCTATTATCCATAAGAAAATGGGCAAGCAGAAGACTTAAACAAAACAATAGTCTCCATCTTGAGGAAAACAATGAAAGATAATCATAAGGACTAGCATTTGCAATTGCCTTTGGCATTATGGGCATAGAGGACTAGTGTGTGAACACCCACTAGTGCAAGACTGTTTTCACTTGTATATGGCACTGAAGCCATCATGCCCCTAGAGTTGGAGATACCAACCCTACACATAGCATTGAAGTACTTCATAGATGATGACACCATGCGACAAGGCCACATTGATTAGTTAAAACTTCTTAATGAAATCTGAGTCAATGCCTTGGAGCATATCCATGTTTATTAGGATTTCCTTACATGAGCTTACAATAACAAAGTCCTCTTAAGAGAATTCAAGGCTGGGGATCTTGTGCTTAAAGAAAACCAATAGAACTTGATTCTATTGCCGCACCTACGAGATAAATTTGTGGTAAAATGGATAGGTCCATACATGATTTCATAGAAGGTTGGGCCTGGGGCATATTGCCTCACATCATTGGATGACATTGAGGAGTCTGGCCCTCTCAATATCATTCATTTGAAGATATTTTATACATAAAATATAAAAACATTCAAATATGTCAAAAATACAAAAACATTCAAATATGTCATAAAATACAAAAACATTCAAATATTTCATAAAATACAAAAAAATTCAAATATGTCAAAAATACAAAACATTCAAATATGTCATAAAATACAAAAACATTCAAATATGTCATAAAATGCAAAAACAAACAAATTTGAAAAACATAAAAATTTAAAATTCAATCAAAAATGCTCCAAGGGCATACCAACCGCTTGGTCAAATTCAAAAATTCTCCAAGGGCATCCCAAACACTTGGTCAAATTCAATAAAAAATGCTCCAAGGGTATACCAGTTGCTTGGTCAAATTCAATAAAAAATGCTCCAAGGGTATACCAGCCGCTTGGTCAAATTCAATAAAAAATGCTCCAAGGGTATACCATCCGCTTGGTCAAATTCAACCAAAAATGCTCCAAGGGTAAACCATACCACTTGGTCAAAATTCAATAAAAAATGCTCCAAAGGTATCTTCATGCTGGTTGGTCAAAATCTAAAAAACCCCAAAGGCACAACAAGCCCTTTGGTCAAAATACAATAAAAAATATAAAAAACAATGCAAAAATCAAAAATACAAAAAACAGTTGCATCCATATAGTTGCATAACATCAAACATGCATATTCATTGCATTTGCATATGTTATGATCACATTCATACAAATTATGCCACAGTTTGTATCGCAACCACAAATACACAAGTCCACCTTCATCCATTCATCCATGTGTGTAGTGTTTTTCAACACAATCATATCATGTTGCTATAAGAAATAGGCTAAGATTTTTTAGTCATTCAACCATATCTAGTGGTCTTATAAATTTTCGTGGGAAGCCATCTTAATTAGTAGAGAGTGAGGTCTAGTCATGATAATGCCTTAGATATTCAAGATCCCATCACTAATTGAAACACTAAAATCCTAGTTGGTACAAGGGAAAGATGAAAGCTACAAAAGTTGTCTAGGTTACCTTAAGAAAAAAGGGTCTTCCTTGCTTATCCCCTTGTGTGACCAGTTCAAAGGTGCTAAGAATTGGTAAAAGGATAAGTTTTGCCCTACCCAGAAGCAAATAGTGATTATCATCACTACATAAATCCCTTGCTTTCATTAAAACAAGTAAAAATCCTAAAACAAAGCACAAATTCAAAACCCCAGTTTCCAAATTCATAAGTTCAAAAGGTATAGAAACAAAGCAAATAGTGATTTTCATCACTACATAAGTCCCTTGCTCAAGAAAAAAATCAGTCAAAAATAAATAGTGATTTTCATCACTAAGAATGAGCAAGTATCCCAAATGAAATGAAGAAAATAAGGTAACAAAACTTGAATCCCTGGAATTGTCAACATTGCACAAAATTGGAAGGTGATTCCCATTTTGGGTTGGTGTACAACCATGCTCGGAAATGGTGGTACCCTTACGCATGATGATATGTCTATCACAATAGAATCTTGCATTTGTATAGACCAATGTTTGCATGTGGATGAGATAGCTTTAGGTAACCCAAAGATACCTAGTGGTATAGTCCAACTAAGTTCAACATAAAATAAGATGAACAATTGAGGATCCACGATATTAGCAATGGTCTGAAAGAATCCCGCCTGACATCGAAGGAAATGCTTGGGTTCTATCTAAATATATTCATTTGCACACACAGGGATAATGAGTATCTAGGTCCATGATGAAAGCCTTACGTTTCAAAAGTCTTGTATGGTCAGTACACAGTTATTGATAGGATAACTAGAGTGTTTGAGTCTCAAGAAAAGCCTAAAAAATTCCTACATAGCAACAAATCATATCATCAACCTCATCATCAGTTTTATTTATGAAGTTTTGTAAATTAAAGGGTATTACCAAAGTAGGATAGATACCAGATGGATGTTAGAAGTTATGTTCAGACGGCCACTGACTACTTTGTATCTTTTAATTACATAAGTTTATCAAGAAATTACATACATTCCACACCATTACATTTCACATATGAATGCCCAAATAATTAGTTCTTATGATAAGAGTGATTATTTACATTCATGATTGTTATACTTTCTATGGTATCACCCATTTAGATTGATGAATCATATCATATGCATCCCTTATGTTTTAAGTGATTAAAGCATACAGGTTCATAAAAATCATATAAATAGTGCATGACACATTGCATCTACCATATCATAACACAAGTTAGATACATACAATTAAATCAAAATTAAATATGAATCTAACAAAAATATTGCATCCATAATTACATAATGTCATAAATCATCCATCCATATATAAGATCACATCAGTGTATTCACCCATACATAGAATCATAAATCCATCATCAAATCAACTCATGCTACATCACAACATGTTACAATAATAAAATCATATAAGCATCTACATAAACATATACATAAGCATCCATATCGAATCCATATCATCATAAATATCACCTATCATATAACACATATATATCAACTCATCATAATGCCATCAACACATTACATAAGAAAAGCAAAAACATAAGCAATAAATGATGCACACAATGAAGCATAATGCAAAGTCTCATATAAATATGTGTGTCTCAAAGGTGTCTCAAATTGTGTACCTCAAAGTGCATAGATATACAAAATAATCAAAGGTTGCAGTCATATAGTTTAGCTAACCTAAAAAAAAAGAGCCTAGTGCATCATAAATAAAACACTGGGCCTATACCCCCTACAATACCACCTCCTATGGATGGATTACGGGTGAAGTGGTGTGAGCCCGTTGGCCTCTCTATGCGAGTCCAGGTCCTCTGACTAGGATAGATAGAAGACTATCCTAAAGTAGAGTGCTCACTAGCCTGTGATCCACCTACACCTGCCATATCCCTAGGAGTGGCTCCTAGCCTCCTGATCTACATCTCGAGAGAAGTAATGTGGCCTACATGACCAGTAATCTCCATCTCATACTCATCCAATAGAGTTTACATCTGCCTAATCTCTGCCCTTGGATATGTACCTATAGAGCCCTAAGGTATGGAAGGATCAAAAATAACCTATATCCTGGTAGCACCACCCCTGATAGCAGCCTACAAAGCTTGTATATGAGCCATAATTTATTCTATAGTAGCATCCTACTATACTATAGTAGCATCTCATTGGGCAATGATAGCATCATGCTACTGTACCTGGATCTTTGCCAACTAGAGCTCGAACTCTACATCATGCAACTATACTCTTAGAGGAGAATCTCTCTCCTCAGGATCCAACCCCTCATCCTCCTCCTCAGGAGCCTCCTACTCCTCTACTACCACTTGCTCTACCAGTTGGCCCCATACCTCAGTTCTAGTTTAGACTCTATGCCCTGCTGGATCTGAACCATCTCTGCCATCACCCTCACGACCTAGACTTCCATCGCCATGCCACATACAGTCACCCCACCACTACGCAAATGCATTTGTGACTCCCCCAACAACTCATGGGTCAATTTTTGGGCATCCTCCTCATCATATAACTCTATGATATGTGGGGGAGGGAGGTCTCTCTTTGCTCTTATGTCCTTGTATAAGAATGGGACAAGTTGCACATCCTACTGTAACCTGTACTGATGAAGATATCAAGAGTAGAAGAAATAATCCCTACTGTCGATATTACGGCTAATGAGCCATCGCTCATGCTGCGTCCTAGTAGTAAAACTAGCTAGATAATCCCAACCTGGGCACTCATAATATGGGCACCACATGACAGCCTAGGCTTGTAGCCTAGTAAAAGTAGTAGTATAATGGGGGAGCTCCCATGCATTAGGATAGCTCTTGTGCTTCTTGCACTCTTGATCCCACCTGGTAGCATAACATTGCATCCTAGCATAAATGATGGTAATGTTAGTGAGGAGTCCTTTGGGATGATCCATGCTAATGTGCTCCCATCCCCATACTTGAAGGAGCAAGCTACAACCAATACTGATATGGCCTGTCTAGCGTATGTGATATAGCTCGTCATAACATTGTGTTAGCAAGGACCTCCCCATGCATAGATTATGGCCTCCTCACTGTACAACAAATCTTGAACCATAATAAGGAGGTTCCATGGGAACCTCAAGCCTAAGAAATCTAGGATCATAATTTTGTTGATGACCATCAACAACACCGCATGTCTCTCCATGAAGACATGCTCCCTATACCAACGTATAATAGATACACCTCCAGACTTGGTGTCCCTAAAGGCAGTCGCCGCGTGCTCCCCGAACACCCAAAGAAAAATTGCATCATGATCATTAGTGGCTGAAGAGACAATGGCCACTCCATCAAAGGGGATCCATAAAATCCTATACACATACTTTGGTGTGATAGTCATATCACCGGTAGGAAGGTGGAAGGTGTTCATCCTGGGGTCCCATCGGTGAACCAGGGCAGTGAGGTAGACCTTGTCAGACATAATATTTGGTAGCCTGGTAATATACTGTAGTCCACGGGCCTTAATCTAGGTCCAGTCTATATCATCCAGGAGTGGAAGAAGGTCATTAAGGAGCTTCAGGTCCTGAGCCTGAGCAGTGAGAATCTCAGTGCAAAAATCAAAGGCATTTAAGCCATACATAAAACATGAAAAGTGGTACAAATAAATTATCCTAATCCTGAGTGAAAGAGGAATAAGTGCACCTAAAAAAAAACAACTCAAAAATTCAAAAAAATCATCTCACAAAATCCAAAAAAAATACAAAATTTACCTAAGTATCTTAGTCGTTGTCGCCTATAGTGACCAGAAACTGGTCTCTAAAGCTAGCAGCGACCAAACCCCAATGGTCAAATTTATGACTGTTGGGATTCAAATATTATCGCTTTGAGCGATAGCGACCAAATTGTAGGCCAAAATGGCTGCTCTGAGTGACAATGGCTAATGGGAAATATGGCAGATGCTACGCCCCAGATCGAAAATACCAAAAAAAATAAAAAATAGCAAAATGGGGGCAATCCCACAAAAAAAAGCATAACCTAAACTTATCTGCGGATTCGATTCATTACCAACAAGTTTAGTGAGGTTCATTTATCGGTTACTTAATGAGGTTCAATTTTACCCAAAGAGAAAGTAGGGTTAAGGTTTGAGAGAATACCCGAGAAGCTCTGGCTCCTCTGCTCACTGATGTCTCTCCCTATGAAGCCATAGTCTCCAAAGCAACATCACTCCAAGTCGTAAATGTCACTTTCTCGTCAGAGCTCTAGAAAGCAAAATTGCCAGCTAGAAAATGAAAAGTCAAAACCCTAGATTCCTTTTGTACTTCTCAAGTTATGCCTCAGTCGCTGCTGATGTCAGCGACCTAAAATTTTTGGTCGTTCAAGGTGATAGTAGCCACAGACAAGGACTTAACAACCATTGGATCTGACAGCAGTTGGTTGCACAAGAAAAATCAGGAATATTCCTTCTAGGAGGAATAGGAAAAAAATCAAATAAGCACATTTTGATGGTCCCTTATCATCATAATAATCAAAATACCAAAAAATATTACATAAAAACAAATCTCGAGTAAGCTTAGTATTCAGTTACTTACTCTATCAAATCAGTGGTTGCAGTGATTTGCACTCCATGAAACTTGGTGAGATGAGTAAGTTACCATAGAGCTACTCAAGGCAAATTATTCATTTTGGAATTATGATGCATCACCTCAATCCCTAAGAAGGCCAAGATGGTCGTACTATTGCACAAGAATGAGGGAGTCATCCTAATTCTCTTATGACACCAAAAAAACTGAGCTAAGTGACGCAATACAAGCATAAATAGAATCGCTCATCTTAACTCCCTAAGAAGGTTATTTGTGGTCAGACCGCTCCCCGAGATAGGGATGAAAGATCATCATAAACAAATTGGAATCACACTTGGAAGGGGGTTTGCCCATTAAAAGAACAAAAAACTAGAAAGGAACTAAAACTAGTCAAAGTGGTCAAGCGACTTGTCACTTCAATCATTGCATTTCCCTCACCAATTCATTTGTGTGAGGGGGTAGTTCAAAATATCAAATAAATCATAATCAAAGTCAACCAAAAATCACTTGATCATATCAAAATAGTGTTCATCCTACTAATCGTTGCATACAACTCTTACAAAATTTTCCCCCATTTGTTGGGTTTATAAGCAAATGTGACATCTTCAATTTGTAGCTCTTCTCCGATCGTTTCTGTTGTAGCATCATAAAGCTACCCGATTGTGTCTTAGGAATGAGTGCAAGTGGACATGTGCAAGCCCTATGCTAAATTAATCCTTCAATCAAGTTGAGGCGATGATTCAAGGATGCATGTTGTCTTGCATGATTGGTCCATCAAGAATTGATCAAATCAATGATCATCATACGCCTTGTAAACATAGAAGGCTACATTTTTGTTCCTCGGTATGTTTTCCACTCAGTGCATCACAAAAAGGGGCATCTGTAGACATCAAAAACATGTCATGTTCAAGGATACTACTCACATAGGCACACTCATAGGTCATGTGACTAAAACTTGTGACTTTCCAAGTATGAAAAGTGGTCTTACCACTCATATGGGGCATTTTTCAGCCCATCCAAGCCTGGCCGCTATGGACCAGAGCGGTTGGATTCTAGATGCTAAAGCTCAGAGCGACAAAATCTTAGCCATTGTAGATGATAGTGGCTAAAATTTAAATGAATTATGCCTCCAATATAGCCTAATATCGAGTAGAAGTGGCAGTCTACATGTAATAAGGCTGAGCGGGGATAAATTTGCATTCCTCCTCACATCTAGTCTACATGAAAGACTCAAGTCTAGATTTAGACATCAGTTAACTGTCCCTCAAGGGTATACAAAGGCAAAAATTCTCATGCTAACATCCAATGTGCATGCAGAAAACTAATCCTAGGGTTTTGACATTGACCTAGGGTTTCAAAAAATTTATAAGGAGTAAACCTAAAATTACTAAGGGATATTATTTTTAGACCTTTTGCAAGTCAAGAAAGAGAGAACATCACATACTTGGAGAGCTTTCCTTGGAGATCATTTTTACAGTGAAGCCCTATCGGATTGGAGAGTGAATCTGAGCACCCTTGAGGAGGAACAAAATACTAGCCAAACTGATAGGTAATCATCCATGCATATACAATAATAATTTAACATTCATAATAGACTTAAGCCCATAGCCTTTGGATAAAAGAGACAAATTTCACCTTAGCAGTCATTTTCCTAGACAGTGGCCCGTGACGTAGTCTAGGATTTAGGTGTAATTTTATTTTATTCTACTTTCTTCATGTTTTTATATCATTAGCATAAGATTTACTTCATTTATTGGAATTCATAGTACTAGTTTTATTATAGTTGTTTTCATTATGCTAACAGCCTCATCCGGGGAGGCAATCTTAGATATCTATGCGTATGTTGTTGTTTCATTAATTGCAGGGCTATAGGTTCATCGGATAAATCTGTAACATACGAAAGTAAGATGATCCCTCTAAGAATCAGACCTGGAGAAGAAGGCATATATAAGCCCTCATACATTTCCTTGTGCATCACCGAGAAGCTTGGAAAAGTGCATCTCCCTTTATGAGAAGATATTTTATACATTATGCTATCCTCTTTATGTAAAATCATGTATCAAATGAAGGGTATCCCGTAGAGGGATTTATATGTAACCTGATCTTGGAAATATCAATACAAAGCATTCATTCATTTATTTCTTCATATATCGGCTATGCCTTTATTTTATGCTTTTTAATTTAATGCATGTTAAATGTTAAAATATTTAATAATAATAATCACAAATAGAGTGAGTGGATGGTGCACCACTTCCCCGAGGTCACTATACTTGGTAGTCCTCTAGGGTCATTTCTCCCTCGGGCTTTTGGATGAGCGACGTCATCTTCAGGGTGGAACGCTGCATGTTGATTGGGTCTAGGACTATCCCTTCCTTGGTGTGGGCTATAGCTATAGAGCTCTGAGTGCTACATGATTTCAACCAGGTAGCAACATTCAAGGTTACCTTTTTTAAAATTTTTCAACTTGGAAATGGTAGGGTTGCTTTCGAAAGAAGAGGTAGGAATGGTTTGGAAGCTCTAGAGATGGGTTGTATAAGGAAATGGAATAGTGGTTAGAGAGGCATCCATGCTTGATTGCTCAGTGAGGGGGTTTGTGAGGGCCATCGAGGATGCTCTTGGATCATTTTGGGCTGGTGGTGGTGATGGTGGAGGCTGGTGAGTGGAAGGTGGAGAGGTATTGCCTTGACCTATAGAATGGGAGGGGGAATTCCTTTGGGAGTGAGGAGAAGGAGTATCAAGATTGATAGGAGATATACTTGGTATTTTTGGTGGGTCATTGTCTTTAGTTTTTGCGTATTCTTGAGAGCTTCTATATAAATTTCTACAATTTTCTTCAAGCTCGAGTCACTAGTATCAGTTGCAGCTTTTTTGGGGCCTCTCCTTTGCTAGGGGCTTCTTCTATAGGGGTTTTCTTGGTCGTATCAACCAACTCTTGGCTATCTATTTCTTGGTGCTCAGAAGTCTTCTTAGAAGCTTCCCCCATATCTTCTTATTCTTCTACTTCTTGTTGATCCCCTGTTTCCTCTTGATCCCCTATTTCCTCTTGTTCCTCTATCTCTTTAGAGTCTTCTATTTCTTCAGAGTGTGACTCTCCTTGTTTTCTTCTCTTTCATCCCTTTTATTTCTTTGATTCGACCTTCCACTTTCTTGATTCTACTTTTCATTTCCTATGGACTAGGAGAGCATCATCATCAAACTCCGTGTCTAATCCGAAAGGGGGAATGAAGCTTCAAGGTTTCTTTTTAGGGACTTCTATTTTCTCAGTGGCAATATCTTTCCCTTTACCTTTGTCGGTATCCATTTTACCTTCAATGGGTTTGATGGGGATGCCATTGATGCCTAGAGGGACTTTATCTACAAGAGTTTTGGACCATTCATCATGGTGCTCATCATATCTTTTAGAAAACTCTTTGTCAATCTTCATCCCATACCTAGAAAATGTTTGTATGTGACATCTCATTTGCCACCATGCTAATATTTTAGCGTGATCCCAATCTTCCCCTTTTCTCTTCATCCTTTTGATGACCTTGTTATCCAGCTTGTGGGCTGGGTTCACATCAGGGCTCCAATCTACCAAGTGTTCATAGAAATCATGCCATGGAGGCAGTGGCTGCATATTTTCAATGTGCCATTCTAATGGTTGATCCTCCTCATTGTTCCTACCTTGTTTATCAATTTGCCTATCTGATGAATGAAATTTTTTGAAGGGGGCTCGATTAAGGGTAGCTTGCTTTTGAGTGAATTTTTCTGTAGGGTCGTACTTCCATTTTTGTGGTAACTCAACTAATTTTAGATTTCTCAAAGTTCGAGCAATTCGCTCGTGGTCTCCTTTCTTTGACATTGATACACCCTCAAACTAAAAGGGCATGAGGTAGGTACCTATTCTACCAATGACTATGCTGAATTTAATGTTGATGAACTCAGTTTACCTTACGTATTCTAGAGTGAACAATCACTTAGTGATGTAATAAGGTAGAAAAAAGGCTTCCCTATGAAGCCATATAGTCTAATGACTACTCCCTGTGTCAAAATAAACCAATCCCCTTCCTCTGCATGGATGTGCTGCAAAGTATCCCACATCTACTAGGGAATTCTTGGCATGGCACCATACATGAGCTTCAATGTAGGGCCCAAGAATTCCATATTAAAATGGTAATATGATTCTACCTTTGAAAGGAGAGGCATCCACTCACACACAAGTAGGAAGTTTCCATTCTAGTCTTTTTTCGTGGTAGAGATGAAACTTAAATTCTTTGCTTGAAAGAAAAATAAAATCCATACCAGGTAAGAAGAAAACTTGAAGGTATCAGGGTTATCTCTCTGGAGCTTGAAGAGGCTTGCATGCAGCTGTTGGGCTAAGTATGTCGGCCAGTTGAAGTAGAGTGGCACTGTATTTGGGTCCACGCATGATGCATCATAAAATTTGGGGTTGGATATGCATTGTGCTACTACAACCTACCATCCATAGACCTATGTATCTATTTCTAACCCTACCACCATGGCCAACATAGAAAAAAGCTCCTTGTTCTTGAATTTGGATAGGGGAATTGGGGATTTTGGGAAGGTTCCCTCAGGGAGAGGGTCTAACAAATGTTCTTGTAGGAATAATCTAATGTTCTTGGTGTTGGTATAAAAATTCATAGAATTAATGGGGTTTACTACAGGATTTCTACCATAGTTGAAGGTAACCCTAATTGCATCGGTATCGAGCGTAAATATGACTCCCTCCTTGGAGTCTTTCATAATCTTGTGCTTGATATCATAGAATTCTGCCATAGCTTTAATCAGTTTGGGGTAGGGGTGAACCTGGGTGTAGATGTACCAAGATAGTAGGGTGTGGTAGGAAAATATGCTTGGGCATGATGATGTGATATTCTTGGTAACCTTGGCCACTATATCCTTTTAAATATGCTCTGGATCTTTCCATGTCACCCTGGTATCAGTGATGTGGATGTTTGGGTCCATGAAGCCACTTTCACTCTTGGTCGACTTTTGTTTCCCTTTAGTAGTAGTTGGTGGTGAAGTCGTCATGGTTTCCTGCTATGATTTGGACCTAAAAATAGCCTAGAATGTGCTTAAAGTTTTTTGTAGGATTATTTTGAGAAAGTAAGGAGTGTAGTGAGCGGAAGGAAAAGAATGTAGAGGATGAAGAAGTGCTTAAAGAAAAAATTTCTATGATATAAGTGGATGTGCATGTGTGTGCCAAGGTGACATGCAATAACTATGGTTGGTGGCACACATCCCACTACTAATTTTAAATATTTCCGGATGCTTCGGTTCATGTGCCACCTTCAAGAAACCAACTACCATGCATTACCATTTTTCTAGGGCCAATAGCATTGCTTTGCTACTATCCTGGGCCAATAAATTGGTGTCACCTCTACTCTAGGCCAATAAGCTGGTACGATGGTACCTTGAAAAGTGAGGTTTTTAAAATTTTAAGAAAATTATCATCTTTCTACCAAAAGGTGTGGTCACTTTGAGGTGGCCTTTGGGCATGGAAAGTTGTTTGAGGTTGTTGAAATGTCATGATTGATTTTATTGGTTTTGGGAGATGTTGCACCATCATGACAAATTTACTTGAGGTGGCCTTTGGATGCTAAAAGGTCATGCTATCATGATAAATTTCATTTAAGAGGCCTTTGGGCACCAAAATATTGTGAAATCATGACAAGATTCCCTGGAGTGGCCATGGACCACTAAAATGTCATGAAATCATGACAAAATTCATTGAGGAGGCCTTTGGATGCTGAAATGTCATGATTGTTGTCATATAATGTGTGCTATCATGACAATTTTCATTGAGGAGGCCTTTGGGCATCGAAATGTCATGCATCATGATAAATTCTTGGAGTGGCCATCGATCACGAAATGTCATGAAATCATGATAATTTTCATTGAGGAGGCCTTTGGGCATCGAAATGTCGTGCCATCATGATATTTTACCTTGGAGTGGCCATTGATCACTAAGATGTCATGAAATCATGATAATTTTATTAGAGGTTTGGAGATGTGATCATGAAAATTTAGTTGGCCATGGACCACTAAAATGTCATGAAATCATGATAATTTTCATTGAGGAGGCCTTTGGGTATCAAGATGTTGCAATCATGACAAAATTCCTTGGAGATTTTGAAAGAAGACATATATTTACATAAAATACATACAAGGTAGGGGGAAACCTTTTACTTATAGTACAACTTCAGATGGAAGCCATTGATGGGAATGGGTTGAACTTGACCCTGTTCATTTCTCAGTTGGAAAGATTTTTGCTATTTTTCCTCTATTACTTCGAAGGGGCCTTCCCAGAATGTGTCAAATTTGTCATGATTTTTGGGTTTCGCCTTCTTTTCATTCCATCTTAGGACCAAGTCTCCCACCTTGAAATTTCTCAGGGTGGCCTTTTTATCGAACCATTTTTTTGTGGTGACCATATATTTTTGATAGTGGTCATAGGCTTGCTCCTTTTGTTCTTCTAACTACAGAAGTTGGATCAACCTATTCTCCATTGGTTCTGCCTCTTCGGTGCCAATTTGATTGAGCAGTTTTAAAGCTGGCATCTCTATGTGTATTGGAAGAACTGCTTCTTTTCCATAGACCAAAGAGTAGGGAGATGTGTTGATAGACTTCTTGATGGTTATTCTATCGACCCACAATGCTTGGTTTATCAGAGAGTGCCAACTTCTCTTATTGTCCTTCAGAGTCCGCTTCAAGATCTTGAGCAAGTTTTTGTTCATTGATTCAGCTAATCCATTTCCCTATGGATAATAGTTTGAGGATGTTTTCAAGTAAATCCCATATTTACATGCAAATTCAATCATCTTGGCACCTACGAAAGATGATTCATTTTCCATGACCAATGCATCTGGGATGCCAAATCTCATGATTAAACTTTCCACGAATTCCATCACAACCTCTTGGTCCACTTTTTTAGTGGGTATTACTTCTGCCCACTTAGTAAAATAGTCAGTAGCTATCAGGATGTATTTATACCCAATGGATGAGTTGGGCTCTATTATTCCAATGAAATCCAATCCCCATTGTTGAAAAGGTTCTTCAACCTGAATGGATTTTAGAGGCATTGAAGCATTTCTATTTCTCCCAATGTATCTCTGGCATTCCTCATAGTTTCTTGTTACTCTGAAAGTGTCTATGAAGATAGTTGGCTAGTAACATCTAGTCCTGATGATATTTAAGGTAGTGGTCCTTCCTGAGTAGTGTCCTCCTAATGAGCCTCCATGGAATTCCTCCAAGATCTTCTATTTTTTATCTTCCTTTATGCACCAAAGTAACACTCCATCCAAATTTTTTTGTACAACCCCTCAGGTAGCAGAGTGTACTTCAAAGCTTGGATCTTGTACCTTCTTCTTTGTGAAGCGTTCAGACCTATAGGGCACTTTCTAGTTTGGAAGTACCTGATTAATTCATCGGCCTAGTCAAGCTACTCTGAAGGTTGATCATCATCTGAGGTTGCTTCTTGAGTTTGGCAAGCTATGTATTCTGGTGAAGCTAGCTTGGTGAGCTCTTGGAAAAGTGCTCTACCTCTTACCAGCTTGGTTGGATGTATTTCCATGTCGTATTCTTGTATCTTTATCACCCAACCAACTCTTTTATCATCGAGTTCCCCTTGTATGATGAAGTTTCTGATGTCGGGGTGAACTACATAAACTATAGTCCTACTCTATGAAAGGAAATGCCTAAATTTTTTCAAAGACTTCATTATTGCATAGATCTATTTCTCAATGAAGTTATACTTCTCTTCATGTTCTTGCATAGTCTGACTCAGAAAATCTATGGGCCTTTCTTCATTGTCAGACCCTTTCTATGTGAGCACTGTGGTGTAGCTCTCTTGTTTACCTACAACGTATAAGATGAAACCCCTAGAGTAGTCTAGGTTTACCAAGATGGGGGCTTGAGCTATTTTCTCCTTGATCTGCTAGAAAGCCTATTTCCTTGTGTCTGTCCACTTGAACTCAACATATTTCTTCAACAACTCGGTCATGGGTTTGACAATTTGTGCAAAATCTGCTATGAATTTGCATACAAAGTTGATTTGGCTGAAGAAGGACTATAAACCCTTTTTGTTAGGGGTAGGAGGGAGTTCTAACAGTGCTTTCACCTTGTTAGGGTCTATAGCTAGCCCTATCTTAGAAATGACATGGCCCAGTAAGAGTCCTTCTTCTACAATGAATATGGATTTCTTAGGATTTAGAGAGATGCCAAACTCTATATTTTTCAAACATACTCCTAAGATGTCCGATGTGATCCTCCTTTTGATGGGAGAACACTATCATATCATCTAGATATATCACTATTATCTTGTTGACAAGTTCTCTAAAAGCTACATCCATCACTCTTTGAAAAGTTGCTCCAACGTTAGATAATCCGAAGGGCATCCTCTGATAGGCAAACATCCCCCACTTGGTTGTGAATGTAGTCTTGAATTGATCTTCATCTTTAACCCACACCTGATTATACCCAGAGAAGTCATCCAGGAGTGAGAACCTTTTTGCTCCTGCTACTATGTGTAGGATCTGGTCTATCTATGGGAGAGGGTAATGGTCTTTCAACGAAGCCTTATTCAAGTTGTGAAATTCGATGCACAACCGAATATCTCCATTCTTTTTTCTAACTAGGACTAGGTTGGCTACCCAAGTTGAATGCTTGATTGGGTAAACAATCTTAGCTTCAAGCAATTTTAGTAGCTCTTGCTTCATCAAGGCTTTGATCTTCGGGTTCACCAGTCATTGCTTCTATCGAAATGGCTTCGCACCTTCTTCAAGTTTGATCGTATGTTGGATTGTTTCTTTGGAGTAGACTTTGAGATCACCATAAGTCCAGGCTATGATGTTTGGGTATTCTTTGCATAATTCCCTGATTTGGTCCAGTTCTTCTTCTATGGTGTTTACTCCCACCTTGATTGATTTATCAGGTCCCATTTGAGCTTCTCTATATCTGTGCTTGTCAACTTTCATTTTATGGCTAGTTGACCTATCATTGTTATCAAATAAGCTTTCAAGGGTGATCAACCCTTTTGGGATGTGATTGTTCTTTAACTGGATCATGCCTGTATCTTCTTCATCTTTGGCTATTCTATTGCTCGAGTAGTTCATCTCATGAATGAGGAAGTCCACTATCTATTTATCATTCTTGAATACTTGCCAAAAGGTATCCTTATCTGGCATAGAAGACCTGTAAATTAGCCTAACTATTTTGGACTTCTGAATGACATTGTTGATAGGGCAAAAATTTACCCCTACCAAAGCCAAAAAATCTGCATGAGTGTTCTTTTCCCTTGGGATTGCTTTGAGATTCAAAGATTCAAAGGATTCTAGCAAGTCCCAAACCTTATTCCTATAAGCCTTAAGGTAATGTTGCTTGCTTACACATTTCTCAGTTACCTGGTTCACTATCAGTTCGAAGTCCCCAAAGATCTGTAGTTGCTTGATACCCATATTTTTAGCCTTCTTGAGGCCTAAGCAGAGTGCTTCATACTCTACTGCATTGTTAGTACAACTCTAGGTTAATCGATAAGAGAAAACTTTCTCTTCTCCTATTGGAGAGATTAGAACAATACCTGCTCCAACTCCATTTTTACATCTAGCACCATCAAAGAAAAGTTTCCATAGTTGATTGTTGGGTTGGTCAACCTGAGGAAGAGGAATGGGGCTATTTTTCTTGGGTTTTAAAATTGTGTAGCTCCCTATGTCAGTTTCGATCATGGCATTGAAGTCTTGGAGAGAGAACTGGTCTTCCTCCTGTAATACATTTAGAGCTTCTTCCATCAAGTTCAAATCTCCCAGTTCTTCTATCATCATGTTTACTGTAGTGGTTGATTTACCCTCTTCTCCAAGATTTTCAATGTGGAAAGTCGAAGGTTTCTCATTAAATATTTTCACTCTTTTGCCCTTGAATGGGATTTCTAGGTGTGAGAAATCTAATGATAAATATCCTCCTATTTTTGTAGTGAACTCCCTGGAGAGACACATACCAAAATAGGGCTCTAAATCCACTACTACTACCTCTTGTATAATTGTGAGTTGAGGTAGCCTGTGAAGAAGTATCAGAATATCTTTAATTACCCCTATAGTTTTGATAGGGGTTCCATCTAATTGCAAGACACCAGGACTACTCCTTGTATATTCCATTCCCATGATGTCGCATACTGCCTTGGGCATCATAGTGGTTGCAACTCCAGAATCTATCATACAATTGTGAACTACCCATCCTTCCATCTGAAGAGATAGATAGAAAGGAGGAGGTCTATTTTTTCTGAAGTGGATGTCAGACTAGCTTGTGTAGAATCTAACTGAGTTGGGGTCTTATTCTTATTCTTCATAGATCTCAAGGATTCTTGCAACAAGTCGATCTACCCGAAAGTTGCAAAGCTTCATACATAGTTGCTTTGGAAGGTGTTTTCTTCATTTCCTCAACTATGTTGAATGGGAGGGGATCGACACTTTTCTCTTTTACACTTGTGTCATATTTATTCTTGTACCCTTGAGTAGCATCAATCCTTTGATGCTTAGTCAGTGAGGGGTATCTCATTTTATCTCTAGCTTGTTCCTGTGTCTCTGCTTCTTTTTGCTTAGGCACTTACGCATTTTTGCTCCTTTTTGGATCTGAATTTTGGGGAGCTTTCTTGTAGGAGGTTCTTTTCTCAATAGGGTCTCTTATAGGTGAAGGCACCTTCAAAGGGTTAAGCTCTTTGGGATCAACCTGCAAGGGTTTCTTCCCTGATCTGGTTAGGATAACCACTTGTTCAATAGAAGGCATCATGAAATTTTGATTCTCTTCTCTGATCATATTAACCTGACCCTTGAGGGTTCTCTTGGCCTTTTTGATAGCTACCTTTTGAACATGATGTTGATGAATCATGCAAGAAGTTTCACCATGAGGATCATTACATGTGGAACACCAGAAGTTTGACTCTATCGAAGTGTTAGTGGGTTCACTATCTTCATTGGCATAAACCATGTTAGATTTATCATAGCTTCTACCGCTCGTGGAGGCTTGATATTTTGTTACTTGTGGGAACCTCCTTGGTTGGAAATTCCTTTTTTCTTCTCTTATTTCCATATAATTCATCCTATTTATCAAAGTTTTCATGGATGCTTGTAAGTCTTGTAGAGTCGTAAGTGGAATATCTGGAGTCGATGGAATTGTCGCTATTTAAAGTGCGAGAATAGTGGGAAGCATTGGAGGAGTGAGAGGTGCTTGTATCACTAGGATTTTAGGCTGCCCAGTCCATTTGGGAAGACTAGTACTAGAAGTTGGAGCAGGAGTTGGGAAATTAGTATTTGATGCTTGAGGTAGATCTGGAAAAATAGGCATTATCATTTTTGTCAGGAACCTTCCAATAGTGATCATATATCTTTCTGCTTTTTGTGCTTCCTGGTAAATCTTAGGGAAGGTAAATACTTGGGACTGCTTGATGGCCATACTTATATCTGAGTTGAAAGCTCTGAGATAATAATACATTGATTGCTCATTAGTTGGTCACAACCCATCGGGTACTCTCTGCCAAGTTTGACTGAATCTGATGTTAAAGTCGACAATCTCCTCTTGAGGGTGCTTTTGGATAATAGTAAACTGATTTAGCAGGGAGAATGGGTCTGCATGCTCATTGAATTCCTCCACTAGTTTACCAACAAGTTGGGCCCAAGTAGATATAGTTTGGTTGTCAAGGGCTCTATACCAATAGAGCATTTTTCCTTTCAAGGAAATGACTAATAATCTTATCATAACATCTTCTTCAGTGATGTTATGTATCGAGGCTAGTGCTGCTACATCTTGACAATGTTCATAGGCCATCTTTCTAGTACCATCATACTGGGGTAATGCTTTCAAGGCTACTATTGGAATCGGATGTTGAGCTTCCAGATTCAGGGGGCCTGTATGGTTCCATAAAGGGTAAGGTAGAATTGGCTGATTTGTGGCCATTGTAATTATGGTTCTACCAGATCTTATGGGTATATGGGTAGCTAGAGTTAAAGTTCCACTAGTAGAAGTGCTAGAAAAGGCTACAGGGGGAATATTTGTGTATCCTGTGTTAGCAGTATATGAAGAAGTTGTTCTAGCAACTAAAATAGGATTAGCTCTAAGGCTACCAAGGTGTAGTTCAAAGAACTCGATGGGTTCTTCTAAATTTTTGCTTTAGATCTGGTTATCATAAAAGATGGTATATAACCAAAAATTAGGTAAAGGCTTTCATAGGGTTCCTTTCTAGGGTGGAGTCACCAGGTGATATAAAAAAAATAAATAGGGCAAAGGTATTCATTAGAACTTTGATCTGTATACTGGATGGGATTGGGTCCCATCGGGCATGCCAAAAAATATTGGTGCAAAATCTACCTTTGGTTACATTTGCCCCCAAGACTTTGCCAACATTGAAAGACCAGGTTAAAACAGGGTTTACTCGGTTCAATCTCTAGAGGAGGTTGGTTCCTTGCTTCTTTAGGAAAATGGAGAGAGAGAAATGCATAAAGAGAGGGAAATATAGCTATTGCTAGAAGTGTTAAGCGGTACAGATTAGATAACAACAAAACAATTTAAACAACCTTTTGCAGAGAAGCATCTATTAGAACCATCAAAATAGAGAAACTAAGCTTCTGGTGAAAACCTATTTAATACGCAAGCTTATTGGTAAAGTTAATTTTAGAGTTAGCAAAACTTTGTTGCAGAAATTTAGAGTAAGAATTAAAGCAAGTTACATTCAACCTAACCTTATATAGCAATTAACAATCCATACATACTTGATCAAGAACACCAATGAGCCAGAAACTAGAATGAATGATCTTTTATTAGCTTTCAGAAGTCTGTATACATCACCTTGTAAACACCTAAGAGCCGACCTTTTTTTTAGGTCGCTCATCCTATATATAATAGTTTTACATAACAGAAAAACTGAAAGTTGTTACAACATTATGCCCGTAGGCTCATTCTGGTAAAGAGGCAGTTAGGAGAGCATGGAGTCTTCAACTGGAAATGGTTAAGATCTTCTTGTTGCAATGATCCTCCTTGATCTCTTCAAAGGCATCATGGTCTAGTTGTATTTTACTCAAAATATTGCACTACCATGACTTTTGGTCCTTAGCTCTACCTTCACCTTCAAAATATCACGTTGTCATGACTTTTGGTCATGGCTTGACCCTTGGTCTTCAAAATGTCATGTTGTCATGACTTTTGGTCATAGCTTGACCCTTGGTCTTCAAAATATCATGCTATCATGACTATTTGCCTTAGCTCTTCTTTCACCTTCAAAATATCATATTATCATGACTTTTTACCTTAGCTCTACCCTTGGCCTTCAAAATGTCACACTATCATGACTTTTGACCCTTAGCTCCGCCTTGGCCTTCAAAATGTCATGTTGTCATGACTTTTGGTCATGGCTTGACCCTTGGTCTTCAAAATGTCGTGTTGTCACGACCATTTGCCTTAGCTCTACCCTTAGCCTTCAAAATGTCGCATTGTCATGAATTTTGGCCCTTAGCTCTACCTTGGCCTTCAAAATATTGTGCTATCATGACTTTTGGTCATGGCTTAACCCTTTATCTTCAAAATGTTGTGCTATCATGACCATTTGCCTTAGCTCTGCCCTTGGCCTTCAAAATGTTGCGTTGGCATGACTTTTGATCTTTAGTTCTACCTTGGTCTTTAAAATATCATGTTGTCATGAATTTTAGCCCTTAGTGTCGTCTTCACTTTCAAAAATTTGTGTTGTCACAACTTTTGTTTTTTTACTTGGTCCCTTAGCTTAGAATTGTTGTGCCAACATGAATTTTCTCCTCAGATTTTTAGCTTCAAAATATCACGATGTTGCGACTTTTGTTCTTTAGCTCTGCTTGTAGGGTCAATATGTCGCATTGTTGTGATTTCTTTCTATACTTAGAAATTTTTTAAGAAGACTACTCCTTACTCCTCTAGATGTGGTCATTTTGACCAATAGAAGGCAAGTGGTAGAAGGCGAGTGGTAGAAGGTGAGTGGCATAAGGCGAGTGGTAGAAGGTGAGTGGAAGAAGGTGAGTGGTAGAAGGCAAGTGGTAGAAGGTGAGTGGTAGAAGGTAACCATTAGAAGATGATCAATAGAAGGTGACTAGCAAAAGGAAACTGGTAGATAATGGCTAGAAGATGTAGACTGGTAGATGATGACTGGTATATGATGACTGGTAGATGGTGATTGGTAGATGGTGACTGCCAAATGGTGGCTACCATATGGTGACTAGCAGATGGTGATTGGCAGACGATGATTGGCAATGGGTGACTATCAAAGGGTGATTGGAAAAGGGTGACTGGTAAAGGGCATCAATAATATGTTGCCATGTACCCTCTCCTCTACCATGTGTTGTGCATCCACAAATTTTAGCCATGCAAACTTCTATAAATAGGAATTACCTTTTATTTTCTAGCATAGATTTTTTCAAAGATTTTCCCATAGCATTTTATAGAGTTTAGAGCTTTTTACAGAGCATTTCTAGAGTATTTTCCAGCATTTTTAGAGCATTTTTGATGATTTTTAGAGCGTTTTCTAGAGCATTTTTAGAGTGTTTTCTAGAGCCTTCCCAGAGTATTTTTAGACGGTTTTTAGAGCATTTTTAGACCATTTTCAGTGTAGAAATGACTAGCTCTTCCTCTCCTCTACCTGTGCCTGTGAAAGTGTCATTCAAGAACTAATTTTGCCCAAATATTAAGAATATTTTTGGCACTTCTGGAACAAATTCACAATGGGTTTACAACTCTAGAGTCATAGGAGTGATCAAGATGTCATAGTTCAATATTGATGTCTCCCTGATGGAAAGGATAGTTAGTTCCTATGATATGACGAATCCACTATTCACATCAAATTGGATAACAAGGATATTATTTTTCTAGTGAAACCCTGAGATGTGCAGTGACTAGCAGGGCTGCCATTTACAGATGGTCACCTGGTGAACAACCAATACGCCTTGATCATAGAAGGCAAATGACTGCTGGAAACCAAATATGATGTCCATTTCGACAATTTGAAAGGTACATATTTCAAATTTAGTTTTTATTTTTCTACATTTTTTAGGTATTGTAGTTTTCATTTTCTAATAATGTTCTTCCTTTTGTAATTTCTATTTTCTAATAATGTTCTCCATTTTTTTAGTTAATTCTTCTAAGTCAAAAAAGGGCTTAAACATTTCCAACGTTGGAGATAAGTTTCTTCATGTTTGCATTGAATTTTTCCAAGAAAGAATTATTTTGCAGGGGTGACCTACAGAAATATTGTCTTGGGTATTGGCCTGTTTGGTTCAATATATTTCTGGCACCGAATATGATTGGTCCATGCACATTTAAAACCACGTTAAACATAATGTTCTTAAACACAAAAAATACAACCTTCTTATGCAGTAACAACCAACAAATTTGTTATTTCTCGTTAATTTCAATCTTCAAAATGTACCTCCTCCAACTATATTGCACCCAAGATTGATGGCTATTGGTATGACAGAGGAAGAAATATAGGTAAAATCATTTTTTTGAAAAATCTATGTTCTATTTCTTTCTAATCAATCTTGTTATTTTCTAATTTTCTTTTGAAGTCTGAAAAAAGCAACTTAGTATTCTAGTAAAAGGGATGCCACCTTTAGTTCAAGAAGCCTCTACAAATTCTAACACACAGTCACAATCATCACCAGTAACTACCTCAAGAACCATGAAACATTTGAGGTCTCCTAGTGATCAACATACACCTATGACTCCTTTTATTTTTGGACCTGTTACAATAAATGTTGAAGAAGTAATTTCTAGCTCATAAGGTAACCTTATTATTCAAAGCTACTATTTTTTTTTAAATTAACATGGTGGAATCGGTAGCTGCCATGAATCCAAGAAAACTGTCCAACTTTTATGGCCGCCACAGTATTCTGCGTTGTTTGCCCCAGAAGCCACCACACAGATATTCGTGCAATCTATCCCTATAACCACCATGCCATAATTATTTTAAACCTTTTACGCCTCTGAAAGCACCAGGAAAGGGACAAGCGTTCAGTCTGGTGAGGCCCGATATTTGAACCTTGGACCTCCACCCCCCTTATGGGGTTTGGATGAACCAATTGTTCTACACCTCGGGCCTATTCAAAAATACTATTTTAAATGATGTATTTTAATGATTTAAAATTATATTTAGTTTGAGAAAACATTTTATATGTTTTTAGAGTGAGAGAAAATGGTTGCATCATCAACAGGTGTAGAGTCCGAGTCTGGTATGTTTGGTTAAATTTAATATCTTTTTATGGTATTGTTTTTTACACTAGTTTTAATTGATATTTTCATGTGAAATTTTGTAGACGCACTAGTTACATTCAAAATATTGAAAAAATAGATACCTCCATCATCTAAAAACCTACAAATGCACCCATAGCAAGTGCCACAACAAGTCCATCGATAGCAGGTACCACCAGAGGAACCAATCTTGCATGTGTGGGAAACAGTTCCTCACACCACCACCTCCGGGAGAAAGAAAAAGTCTTTCCCAGACACACAATGTCTCAGTCTAATATTTCTTAGTTCCCAATGTTTTCCCTTGGGAATTTCTCAAATGTATAGAGTGCATCTCATATTTTCTCTGGGAATCTCGATGATGATTTTCTTTATCAAGATACAAATCCTAAAACATTTCTTTTAAAGGAAAGTGATGTGCTTCAGGTTCCACAGAGCCATCATGAAGTAAAAGAGAATTTTGAGGCATATTCCATTGGATTTTCCTCTTCCCCCTAGCAATTTTTCACCCATCATCATCTGAATAATGATGATAAAGTTAATTTTTCAGAAAATATTTTATTAGCTAATAGATGTAAAGCTATAGTTAATGATAGTCTACTTGTATATATTGATAGTTGAAAATATTGGAAATATCAAGCCAAGGTTTTGATAAAATAAATAAATGCCCGATACAGGAATTTTTCAAATAGAAAGGAGCTATTTTCAAAGGTGGAGAATGAGCCATAAAAGCTCAATGCTTTGTTACATAAAGCTGAATCTGGCATTGTGCAAGTCGAGTCTACATACAATGATGAAATTCTAAATATTATGTTGAATCGATTAGAAAACCTCAATTCTAAGGCCCATGCATATTTCAATGAATGGGCAATAGATAAGAAAAATGTAGCGGTTATAGAAACTACAAGACTTACCGCTGATGTAAGTTTTATATATAATTGAAAATTTATTTTTTTCTTAAATATATTTTATTTTAAATATTAACCTTTTTCTATTTTATTTTTCAGTCTAATTTTGAGCACTTAAAGATGCAAGTTAGTGCCATGAAAAATATGATTAATACTACAAGAACTAGTGTGATTAATGATATTGAAGTGAAGAAAATATTACAATACACTTTCAGAGAAAACAATTGCCTAAAGAATTTTATCAAAAATAAGGGCCTAGATGTGGAGGTTGTATTAAAACATAATGAGAAATAATTGAATGCACCTTTTAGATAAGATCCTATGAATGAAGAAGGTTTATTGCTATCATGGATGAACACTACAGCTGAAAGTCTGGTAAGAGCTGGTGCATTGGAAGCAAAGGATATTGAGCAAGATATAGCTGAACCTTCAGGTACCGTGCAGAAAGAACAGTAGATGACTGTTGATTATTTATCGAGGAGAAACCAAACATTTTGCATAGCTTTTTTGTAAATTGTAAAAGAATGGTATCTTTTTTAAATCAATAGAAGAGATAATTTTCAAAAAATTTGTATTATTTTTTTGAAATTTTGTTTTAAATATTGTGATACTTTGATTAGTTATGTAGATGTAATAAATAATTTTGAATTATGTGGATGCAATAAATGTTCTTTTATGTTTTATAAAATAATTTGAAATGAATGAAATGCAGAACATATATGTACTTTGCCATAAATGGTTTATAAAATACAAATATATTAAATAATTTGAATATCATAGATTAATAATCCAATAACAAGGCTTAAATAACATGATATACAAAATATCCAATAACATGTCTATGATATAAAAAATAATCTAGTTTTCCATAATCAACATATATGTAATCAAATAATTCAATTTCATCAAAATATACATAATCAATTAACAGGGCTATGATATACATAATATCCAATAGCATGTCTAATCTCATATTATATGATATAAAAAAATACATGTCTCAAATTATAATAAAATCTCAATATTATGTAGAAAAATGATAACATAATATGTGAAATCTATTCAAATGAAAGCATCCATTCATTATAATGTTGGAAGTTGGAACAAACTCTTTTCAGATTGTACAAACGTTTTTGTACTCATACCCAAATTTTTTGTCACCGTAGTCTGATCAGTGTTACCATTATCCTCATCATCATGAGTATTCATGACATCTCTTCTCTCTACTAGAGATTTACAATATGCTAAAACTATTTTATAAAGATACTTCTCCACCTCATAGGTCGACACATATACTCTCAAACAATCTTCCAATTTTTTGTCCAACCTATCTTGAACTTCAAATTTTACATATGATAATTCACTAAGTACCCTTTCATATTCCATTGATCCTAAAATCATCGTTTGACATAATTCATATAAAAGAAAATATTCACTCATAACATGTTGTAAGATACTAATAGGATGTAATATTTTCCACAAACATGAAATGGAACTTGTTTCATGATGGTTAGTGAATTGTGAAACTTGAGTAGACATTATCATTCCAAAATAGTTTGATTGATTTGTCAAAATATATTTGCTAAGAATACCATTTATTTCAATACCATTGACTTCCACATGTTTAGTGAAATGGTTAGCAAGAGTGCCCATGTTTTTGAGAAATAAACCATTTATAGTTTGGTATTCATTACAAGGATCCTAAAACATCAGGTTAACCACACCCATAGCCTCAAGCAATTCATCTCTTTTAAAATGGTATCTTATTTCTTTTGTTAATGATTCTGCTATTTGTTTTAGTTTAATTTTTGTGTCATGTACGACTACATGAAATATGTTGTATGTTATGGGTATTTGGTCAACTTCATTTGTAGCTATATCTATTTACTAACAAAAACAATATAAAGGTATTTCCTTTCCATGGAAATTGATACGTAGATGATCATAAATGTTGAACTTCAAAAAGTTCTGAGGATCATTCATGTTTGTTAATGTTGTTCAACTCTCAAACATGGTATCCATAAAAATTTGACCAGACGAGTACATCGTATCAATATGCATGCAAATTTGTTTTCTCACCTTGATGAAATCCATAATATAAATAGATATTTGTTGTGCAAGTTTAATCAAAGTATTCATTTCTTCCAACATTGGAAGAATACCACACAATGCAAGAAGTGTTTCAAAGTCACTCATCTCTTGTTTCTCAAAGGTTTTCATATTTTTAGCAAGCTCTTGAAATGCCTTTGATGCACATATTTCCTCCTCTTGTAAGCCTATTCATATTTGCAATAGAGGTAACTCTCTATCCATTTTATTCATTTCGTTTTCCTCCCTCCTACGATGGGACTCAGGATTATGATCCTGGTTTGTTATGTTTACCCTTCCCCCATTAGTCGGATTTTTTTCATGATATGGTGGGGTTTTTCATTGTGGGATATCTTGTCTAGTGTGCCTCTCCTTAGGTGAGTCAACACATCTTGTTATTTGGTGGTCACCACTATTTTCCTATAAATTGTTAAGAGCTAGCCACTCAACTTGCTCTCTTAAATGTTGCACATGTTTGCACAAAAGTCTTTCTCTTTATTTCTCTTGTTTAAGAGATTACAATAGCTCTCGCTCCTTACATAATACATTTTCTAACCACCTCATTCAGTCATTTTGTGTTGTCATAGAAGACTCATGTTTATCTGAATTTGTTCTTGTTGTCTTGACTCACAGATTCCTCGAGGAGATTTTTGTTGTATCTGTACTCTTGCTAGCTAACATGAATTTTTTAGTGTACTGTTGAGTATCCCTATAGTCAAACTCCAAGAATCTACTACAAGGTCACTCTAAGGTACCCCCAGACTGGGAGGTGTGTTTATAAGTCATGATTCATGAGCTTCCAAATGTAGAGTTCTCAGTAGCTATAGTTCTTTGAGTTGGTCGAGTAGGAAATCGATCCAACCCATCTAGCTATCTTGTTTTCCATGGTGGACCCATGGGGTGCAATTTAATCCTATGAGGTCATATTCTATGGGAATATTTCCTTTTGAAGAACACAAGCTTATACTGAGAGGGGGGTGAACAGTATAAGACCTCTTTTTACTTTTTCCTTTATACTTCAAAATAGTAAAGCAATATCAAAGCAATGCACAATATCATCCACAAAGTGACACCAATTTTAATGTGGTTCACCCAGAATGGCTAGGCTACGTCTATAAAACTTTTCTCTAAAAGTTATCTCAAAGTTCTTTGGGAATCCTTCCCAATTACAATGTTTATGAGCCTCGGCCCAAAGGAGATACCTTCCCCCAATCAAAATTTATGAGCCTTTGCTCAAAGGAGATACCTTACCCCAATCAGAATTTATGAGCCTCTGCTCAAAGTAGATACCTTCCCCTCTTCTCTGGAAATGATCCCTCAAAAGGTCAACTGCCTCTACCTCTTTCCAGCATGTGGAACTCCTTTCCACCGAAGACCTCCTGTCCTCAATGCTTACCCTAAGAGACCTCTACCTTCTATGATCATGTCCACAACAACTCAGCAACCTATACCAAACACAGTCAATCGGTCTAGTACAATTCTTCCTCTATCTGTCAGATCTTTCCAACTCTTGAACAAATCAATCCTCTGCATACAAGCCTTCTCAAAGACTTGCTAATTGTCCTCAGGTTCTTCTCATAGAACCAATGCACCTCTGTCCTCAAGTTCTATGATAGAACTATCAAACTCAGCTCACAAGTCCTCTGCTAGAACCTATCCAAAACTGCTCACAAGTCCCCATTGGAACCTATCCAAAACTGCTCACAAGTCCCCACCGGAACCTATCCAAAACTGCTCACAAGTCCCCACTGGAACCTATCCAAAATTGCTCACAAGTCCCCATCGAAACCTGTCAAAAAATTGCTCACAAGTCCCCACTGCAACCTATCCAAGAAATGCTCACAAGTCCCCACTGGAACCTATCCAAAAACTCAGCAAGATGACCAAGAAAAAACTTTCTTAGTAGGAAATCACAAAGTGAATTTTTAGAGACCCAATGTGATTTGTCAAACTCATAGAAGCATAAAGAGAATTGTTAGAGACTCAATATGTTCTATACTCAAATCCCAATCTCAAAACTCAACTCAAATCAACTCAGCTCAATCTCAATCTCAAATCTGAAAACTCAACTCAATATCTGAAATGGATAGGATAGAATGTTTTCTTTCAAGAACATGAAACCCCAACAATTGCCAACTATGCAAAGAATCACATAACAATGATACTCATGTTCTTTTCACCATCAATTAGGGTTTCAAAAATAATGCTCATAAAACAAGGTTTAGTCAACCAACACCATTCAACTCAACATCAACCTTGAAGCATTCAACCAATCATCACAAGAAAAGGAAACAAGTAGAAATCCTTTTCCCTTCAAAGATATTTGAACAAAATAGCCACCAACACAATATCACCAAATGCAAAGAATAACTTGCTCAAATCAACTCAATGGAGTAAGCCCAATATCATGAATCAAGTAAAGCAATAACATGATCAAACAACCTCTATGGAAGCAACTCAACTATCAAACTCAAAACAACCAACCAAGGGTTCCACCAACTCAATGCAAGTAGCTAGACTCACAAATATAAACCCTAGTGCACAAAGCTTCCACTATCTCAAACCAAAAATTATGCATTCACCAAAAACTCTCCTTAAGGGTAACAATCCATAAGTAGTCTTCAACAAACCAGAAAATAGGATTTACACCTAGCCAAAGGATACCTAGTAGAATACCTTTTCACTCCAACCTTATTTTAGAAAACATACACCAATCATACTCATAGGAAGAATGTGCCCATACCTTTTTGGAGTAGAAGATAATTGAACCTTCAAGCTGTCACCACACACAACTCTCAAACTTATAAATCGTTGTCCAAGAAACTCTGAATTTCACGACATAAAGACATTTTAATAAAAACGTGTGTTACTCTAGCAAAGCACCCCTGCGAGACTCGAAATGGTGACCTCCGCCAATGCAGCGCCCAACAGCAGCCTTTGCTGCCACTAGCCCACGTGGGCTACAAATTTCACAAGTGAAATTCCCTCCACTTCACCCTCGAAAAAACTCCCGAAGACTTTTCAACCGCACGTGCTTCTAAGTCTTCCTTCGATCGCAGCGAATACAGAGCACAAACACCGCAAATTGCATTTGAGGAATTTTGAATATATTAGCCTTCCAACCTTAGGAGTTGGAGAATAAATAGTCTCTTCGAAGACACCTTGACGTCGGTGGAAATAAAGACCATTTCGAAATTAATAAAAAGTCTTTTCAAAAAGGGTTTAAAAACCCTTAAATAATTTTAATAAATTAAGAATAAAAAAGGTTTAAAAACCTTTAAGTATTTTTAGTAAATTAAAAATAATTTCTCCCTTAATTAATTAAATAATTAATTAATTAAAACCTTGAAGGGTTTTAAATAATAATTAAATAAATAATAAAGAGAACCTCCATTGGTTTTAATAAAAACCATTTAACTTGGTTTTAATAAAAACTGGTTTGGTTTTGATGAAAAACCCTTGCCAATGGAATCTCTCCGGATTCTCTTAAAAAGATTCTCTTGGAATATTCCACCTTTGAAGCCAACACATCCTCTTAAAATTAATGCCATTTCCTTTTGACATCAATGACAACTCATAGACAAGAAGCTAGGATCTCAAACCCAAAATTGCCAACACCTTTTGTGTGAAGGGTTTCTTCTATTTGATTTCCATGACTAGATGTAACTCTAGTTTCCTGCCCTTCAGTGGGTAGACCTATTTCATAGGTTTCTTGTGAGTCTTGAGATGTTGTAATTATTGTTTTTCTTCTTTATGAAGAGGGCTTTATGGTAACATTTTTTCTCCATGTGGATGGAGACATAGCAGTCTCGTCGTCCCTATGTGAAGAACGAGTCTTAGAACCTTCTTTATTTCTATGTGAGGAGGAAGTCCTTGAAGCTTCCTCACATATTTGAGATGTTTCTATATGTTTAGAGGAGGCCCTTGAGGTATCCTCATGTCTCCTTGATGAGGATGGTTGTGAAGCCTCTTTTTTTTTACGCGACTTTGTTCCATGATGTGGTTCCTTACTTGGGGTTTCTCAAGGAGTGGGTTATCACCCCTTAGGCTCGTGGAGCTATGTCTCACAGGTAGGTCATTCAATGTTACTATGAATTTTCCTATGGGTATGAGTTGCTTTTGTCTCTCCCTCGGTATCAGATCGAGGGTGCTTACTTCTTATTTTGACCATGTTGTCTTATGAATTGATCTTTTGAGTTGTAATTTAGGAATAACCACACAATTCCAAACAAATATTTATCTTTATTACCAATTTGAGTGTGCCGTAAACTGTTTGGTGTGTTTTGATGTGTCGTTATTTTGATTTCTTGCTTTTGTTCTTGGATTAAGAATGAGAAAAATTATCCATAGTGACAATCAAGTACACTCGTGCCAAACATGATTTTCTCAAAATAATCTAGGGTACATAGTTGAAGACCCAATGGAGGGTTCTCCTAGCTCTTCCACTCTGAACCAATGATTGTTCCAACAGTGGGAGATAGTTTGAGCACAAGTAACTTAGTATCACTATAAGTAAGTTTCTCAATCCGTTTCTAGGAAGTTCTAGGGGGCAAACCAATGGAAGGAGATGAATTCCAATGTCACTGGACTGAATTGAAGGTTGGTGATGAAATCCAACTCCCCAATGTTTAAATGATACGTGTGTGTGTGGTGTTCATTTTAAGCTTACGTAACATAAAGTGCATCATATAGCAGCAATGAATCTTTCCTATATGCCTAAGTGCAAAAAATACATTTTAGTATTCATAAAGATGCATGAACTACTATGATTTGAATGAGCGCACTTCATTTCATGCAACTATGGCCTCTAGCAAGGCCTCAAAGCAAGAAAACAACATAAAATGTTTAGCACGTTGGATTCTAGGGTGAAATTTTTAGGCATAAGCCACTGTTCCTAGCAACGCCTAGTGGAAAATTTAAAAGAATATCTAAGATATGTGAAATGCTTAATTTTTTCTTCTTTTATTCCTTCAATTTCCAAACATAAATGTGCTTTAAGTTCTCTATTTTAGACACATATAAGTAGAAAGAAAGCCATAAAATATCAGATAATCTATACCAACATTTGATCCAGCTTAGAGAATCGGTGTTTTGACCTCTACTGCACTCTAGTTCTGGTTGTTGTTGACTAGAGTGGTTGGTTCTTGGCTACTGTAGCTCAAAGCGACTAAGTTATATTGGACGCTGTAGCTCAGAGCTGCTAATTTTTGGCCATTGTAGCTCATAGCGGCTAGACCTACACACAAAACTAAGTTAGTATTTTGGTAGAAAATAAAAAATTAGTGGAGGTCCCATTGTGATCACCATCTGTAGCGACCCCGAGAATGCACGCACTAGTCCCCTTTTTAACCCTACTTGTAATGTTATTTAAAAACCCAAGATGAAATGGAAGACAATATGAAAAATCATATAACACAAAATAACAAATATGGATCTCTTTATTGATATTGAAGCTCGGTTACATGTCGGTCCCTCTTAGGGATACCCATTTCAATACTATAAGTTACAAATAGGCAAGGAGTGCCCCTTCCACAAAGAGGTGGTGTGCTTAGAAAATCTTTTCGGTTTCATACATGAAAATGTATGAGGGCTTACAGATGCCTCCTTCTCTAGGTATAATTCATAAAGGTATCCCTTTTGCTCTTGTATGTTGGAAGCTTCGTCTGATGTACCTGTGGCCCTGCAAGCAATGAAAAATCAACACATGTTTAGGTGTCCAAGATTGCCTCCTTGGATGAGGTTGTTAGTAATAAAATAATGTAACATAAATATGATGAAACTATGCCATGAAATCATGTAAATATATGCTAATGATATGAAAACATAAAGAAATAGAATAAAAGATGTTATGTCTAAAACCTAAGCTAAGCTCGCGGGCCACTGTCCAAGACAATGGTTGCTAAGGTAAACCTTGCTCTCTTTGCCCCAAAGCTATGGGTTAAAGCCTATATCTAATGTTAAAATAATAGGTGTTATTTTCTTCAATTCGTTAGGGCTTCATTGTACACATGATCTCAAAGAGAACTCTCCAAGTCTTGGAAGGTCTCCTCAAAAAGATGTCTCTTTCTGATATGATATCCTATCTCTCTTGTCCTCTTGTGATAAATGATAAAAGATATCTCCTTTGGTGCTCTTAGGCTTGTACCTTTTATAGTGTGAAACCCTAGGTCTATGTCCAAGCCCTAGGAATGAATTTCTCATGCGTAGTGTAAGTTAGAATGAGAAGCTTTTGTCCTTTGTCTATGTTTGAAGGTTGGTTAACTAAAATCTAACTGCCCACTTTAGTATTCTATGTGAACTGGTCATTAGCATGAGAAGATTTTGTCCTTTGTTTATGTTTGGAGGTCAGTTAACTAAATTTTAAATGCAAACTCAAGCCTCCTATGTGAACTGGTCATGAAAAGGAATGCAAATTTACTTCCGCTCACCTTTATTACATGCAGACTTCCACTTTCGCTTGTGATTAGGCTTGTTTGTTGGTAAACTACTTCTTATGTCTTAGCCATTATCATCTACAGTGGCTAAGATTTGGTCATTTTTCTCAATAGCGGCTAAGTTCTAGCTGCTCTATGTTTGAGCGGCTAAGATCTGGCCGCTCTTGGCTTGAGCGACTAGACTTGGATGGCTTGAAAAGGCCCCAAATGAGTGGTGAGAACCACTGTTGATGCTTGGAAAGTCCAATATTATGTCTTATGATATTATGAGTGTGTCTATGTGAGAAGATTCCCTAAGCATGATACGATTTAGGTGTCTACACTTCAACATAAATATCCTTCAATATTTATCTCATTGTGCAGAGGTCGTAAAGAAACCCATTATAATTGGTTTTAATAGCGCAAAGACTCTACGGGTTACATGTACTTATGGTTCTATATTTTAATTTGTATCAAATTGTTATCTATTCCTAAGAGGGATATCTCTATAACCATCTTGTAAAGGAAATATTGCAATATTAATGAGAAGGACATTGTTTTCTATATTTCTTTGTCATTTGATGGTTACATGATTTACATTTATCAATTTGACTTCATAAATATTTAGGTGTACAATTTTTTCTACTTTACAGTGGCGATCATGGTTCGACCATAGCTCAACCTTCACAATTTTTTGCTAATTACTTGTTTATTGTCTTTCTTGAATTGCAAGTACCACTACTCTAGGCTAGAATGGCTCGTAGAAGCCGTCATCCTACCCTGTGATGGCCTGTAAAGCCCATCATTCTACCCTATGATGACCTTAGAAATGATTTTAGAAACTAGAGAGGTAGCAACTTCATCGAATGTAGGCTTCACCTATGAGTATCTTTACTCTCGATTTTATTGCTTTTCACAAAAAAATAGAATTTTAGGTTTGAATTGAGAAATTTAGAAGAATTGCTAGATTTGAAGCTTTCTTCCTATGATTGCTATTAGGTCCAGCAACCTCTACTATTGGCTATTACAGGGTAAAGTAGCCCATGTTTCTGACCACTCCTATGTTAGACAATCTCTACTGCAGACCCTTTTAAATAGAGATGGCCTCTATTTTGTTGTCTATTTGGTTTTGCATGATTGCTACCTGGATAAAGGCTAACATCATTTAGGTTTTGCAATTTCAAATAATCTAAAACTAAAATGTTCTTATTTAGAAATTTAAAAATTTGAAATGTATTTTATGCATTAGAAAAATATCATTGATTGCTCTATGTTGTATCTTTCTTTTCACATAAAATAAAAAGAACCCACACACACCACGTATCATATTAAACATCAATGAGTTGGAATTCACACCCAACTGTTGATCAAGACTAATGATGGTGGCCTTCATCACCACCTCATTAGTTTGCTTATGGTTCTTTGCACCCTATTTTTTCCAAGGCTAGTCCAATAACCATCATAGTCGAGGAATATAGCATGTGTCTCTTTTTAGAGAGGTATATCATCAATCAAGGTGAACTAGGTGAGGACTAGTAGGACTTGGACTTCCTCACCATATTTGGACTTCATCGCCAAATCTTGTTGGGTTTCATAACCTAGAATTCATCACCAGGCCTATGTATGAGAGGATACAAGTGAAATCCATTTAACTGAGTATTTCATCAACAAAATCAAAACTTGAACAAGAGAAAAGCAATACTATCAATGAATCAGAACACACAAACCAGTTTAGGAATCACAAAGAATATTTAAATAAGACAATCATTTTGTATACTTTGTATGTTTCCTTACCGTATGCATAATCAACATAAAATTATCACCACATGTAGCCATACCCATTCACAGACTGAAGCTATATGAAATGCACAAGGAGACCCATAACACCTTAGTTATAGCCTAGTTGATTTACTCCTACATGAATGGCATCCTAGTAGTCATTACAGAGACAATTCCACTCATGGGGGATCCAATCATCGAGATACCCTTAATAGGAAGACATCTATGGGACCTCCCCATGATCGAGAAGAGGATCTTATCGGACCTCATCCATCTCATGCTACTTCTAGACAAGATTCACCCATTGAGGGGCCAAGTAGAGGGGTAGCATGAATTTATGTACCCAATCGATCCACACTCCCATCTAAGAATGGGGTGGGATACATGCCTTTACCTAGTCTAGATGAGGGATTTACTCCTCTCGATCATCCTTATTTGAGTCGTAAGCCTAATCATATAGATAGATATGACCCTAATACTACTTACAGAGCACCTTATTCCATTCACATTCACTCTAAGGATGGGCATGATGAATATCTAGTGCATCCTATCCATACATGTAGAGAGTGTTCTACACAAAAAAATCATACTTCCATGCCATATTTGCATGAGGATAACACCCCTAGGGTTGAGCATAGATTCAACGTAGCTACTATTAATCAAGGTAAAAGGGTATCCATCCCTACTACACATACTAAAATAGCTAAATCCCCTCGTATTAAGACAAGAATCCATAGATATCATACAACTAATCAGACAGATAAACTACCTAGGCCAAATACTAGTCAAAGAGAGCAGTTACTCCAATCACAATTGGATGATTTGCGTAAAGATCAAGAGTGTCTAGATCATGAACACATAGAGCAACAAAGGCTACACTACCAATGGTTGTATGAGCATAGGCTGCACGAAGATAGAATTCTTAAATAAATATTGCGTGAGGAGAAACCACATAGGGTAGCCTATGATAAAATTCCTACACTTATCACTTATAGATAATAACTTAACATAATTTACACTATGCAACATCAGGATGTGCCTTCTAGGCCAACCAACAACCATCCTCCTCCCACCTCTATTCATCGATCTTGGCCAAGAAAACATCAAGCACCAAATCCACCAGAATATGAGGCATATGAAGAGACTAACTTAACTAACTTATCAAAATTACATCAATTTGATAATGATCCAATTATAGACTATGGAAATAGGTGGTAAAAAATAATGTCAAAACTGCCTTTCACCATACCTATTTCAAAAATGAATTGGATGTTTACAAACATTTGCTCAAAGCACATATTGCTTCTTTTATAGTTGTAGTAGTATCAAACTTTCAAAGAGGCTTTGGTGTAAGCCAAAGTTATTAAGGACATTAGGGTCTAGGAGGGAGACATAAAAATTTACAAAAAGGAATTGAACAATAATCCTTGAAATAATCATAATCAAACGAAACCAGCTTTAGTATATCAAATTGTGTTAAATGTTCCTAAAGTGGAAAAAGTGCCATAGTAGCTTGTTGGTCACCAATCCAGCACCATGCACTAGGGTGGGGATGGACCAATGATGTATCATAGAATGACCATCACATAGAGATGGGGCAGATGATCTCTAGAGAATATTAGTTCCTTTGAGGGTGGTTCTAGATATCTACACCGCAAAAAAGGAAAAGGGAAAGGGGGAAAGAAAAAAAAACCGATCGTAGCCAAAAATCATAAGGATGGGTATAACTGCATCAAGACTTATGTGGGAAACATGCCACATATGAAATATAGACCTCGAACCTAATATATCACCAAATAATACCTATGTTTTTGCTCTTATCAGCGGTGGGCAAGGGTAAATTCTAGAACTAGTGAGCAGGTGTATGAGATCCAGGATTTAGAATCAGAGCACTCCTTTCCAACTAGCTTTAGCAAAAATAAACCCTCAATCCATATTTACGAATGCGCACTCCTGAGTCACTCAATTAAATCCCACAAAATTCAAATAGTAGAATATCATGAGATAACTTAAATAACCAAATAGAAATAGGTATTCATACAATTAATAAAGAATAGGGAGACAAAGGCAAAGACCAAATAGTGCAAAATTTGTATTTACATAGAGGTAAGTCTTACATATGAACTATAATGGCTAAAGAGCCACCCTTAGGAATGACCAGCATTCCACTACTTATAGGTATATTTACATTAATTTTAAAATTAAACATTAATGGTGGTAGTAAGGAAGATGATCCTTGTAGCTAATGGGCATTGCACTGGTACATTGCTCTTCAAGATAGCATTAATATTCTAGAAGGACATAGATGCACCTAGCTTAATATGGGTCCTTGGATCTTCTAACATCTCTACCAGTTCATCAATTCTTAGCTACCTCATCTTCTTTATTGAATGGTGATCCTCTAGCTGAGGCAATGAATGACAAGGACTGGAGCATTTTGGGATCATCGTATCAAAAATCTATCATTCTTGAATACGATGTCAGATACTTGGACTACTATAGAAGCAGGTAGTTTGTCTACATAAATTTTGGGTGATGGTGGGAGCCTTGCATGTTGGGCATGTGCCTTTGTCCCGCTTACATATATGTTTGAGAAGAGGATGGACCTTTGCTTGAATCTCTACCTTATTTACATTTGTATCTCCCACCCAATGTGGGTAGGAGTTTTTATCTCCCTTAAGGATGGGTTTGCACAATTCTTTCACCCTCGCTAGTCACTTGAAAGGCCCACCCAACAAGTTGGATGGGTCTTTTAAAAAGTCCAATCCAAGACCAAGGGTATATTGTTCGCCTACTCTATCACTTACCCTAATTTAATGTCATCCGCCCGTCAATTTGGTCTGCTTATGATTGCTAGTACCACCATATGATATATTCTACTTATCCATTTATGTTATTTTAAAATGAAGTGAACTCCTTTTAAATAAATGGAATCACTTCCTAAAGGGAAGAGTGGGTGAAGGGTGTAAAATTTCACCCACACTTCTAGCAACTGACAAGGGTTTTCCATCTTGTGGAAAAAAAAGACCCAGAAGGACTAGGAAATGCCACAATAAAAATAGAGATATGAAGGAGAAAAAAATGGAATAGAGGAAAGGAGGATGCAAAGAAGGAAACAACACAAGGAGAAAATTGGGTGTGAAAGTATGTTATAAAAAATTAAGGCATTAGGACTCACAGAATAATATCCAAGTGTTGTAGGTGAGTTGGAGAGGAGAGAGCAATCCTCCAAGGGAGGTCCTAGGTTCAAATCTCCACCCTACCAAAAATTTGAATTGGGTACCCAAAATCCAATTGATAATGTTGGTGCGGGCAGGATCGAGCGTGACTCCCGGGTGACTTTAACGGTGTAGAACCCCCTATTCATGGTCTCTTAGACCAATATGGCCCCGTAAGGGGTTTTTCATTTAAAAAAAAGAAATAAATTAATATATTTAACATGGTGAAAGGTAGAGTGAAGGAAATGGAATAGGAAAACAACCAATGAGAGCAAAAGGGGGAAACAAGAAAAATAAATCTATAGATATGGAGCTAAGGTGACCAACATCAAGAGAAATATTGTAGATAAAAGCAACAGGAAGACATGTAGTGGAAACACCAAGAAAAATCTCAATAATATTGTTGTAGGGCATGCACAGGAGGATAGGGGAATAAGAAACAATAGAGACAACAAAGCCTTTATTACCAACCAAAAGAGTTACATTCAACAAAGGGGAAAGGAAGGAAAAGGAGAGGAAAGGGTAGGAAAATAGGGAGATACAAAGGGAAAAGCAATATGAATCCTATAAAGTGAAACAAATAGGGCATAGACCCTTCTCCATGAGGTATTATTACAGATCGAATCCCCTTAAACGTAATCCATCGAGGACCTAAGACATTCCAAGAGTAGATAGATTGCCATTGTATCTTATCTCTGCTATCCCAGACCCTATTTTTAATAAGACCCAACAATGATCTTCTTTTACTAACTGTTATCAACCAGAAGGTCATTTACCTTCAACCAAAACTTGCGGTTTACACCTTATGGTCTCATTTACATCTTATCGTAGGGGTTATTTCTAGCATACTCGCATTGTCTTGTGCTTGAATTTGTGATTTCCAAGGCTTTTTATAGCTCCTAGGGATGCGTTAAGAGTCCTTGAAAATTGTTGAATGTATCCATTGGGTTACAAGGTCATGACAACAATAGACATAATAATAGAAAACTAGAAAAACAACACAAAGATGGAGGAGAATGTTACATTTTACAAATAATTTTTGGGGATTACTTTGCTGATGCCTCTTGGTGCCTGAATAAGTGGCAACTTTTCATAGGAATTTGTTGCACCAATGGTTGATGATAAAACTTGTGATTCCTAATGCACTGGTCCTGCATAATGCAAGGCTTTATTTACTGGCTACAAAATTATGGTGTGACAAGCACACCTAAGCCAAGATATTATATGTAAATCATCCTCTAAATCTACAATGGTTGGACCAGATCATATTGTATTTGAGGCACCGCTTGTGATTCATCTAGCACCATCCACACTGGATCAAAATTATGATAAAATTTTAGATACCTAGAACGTGTTATGTCGATGGTGACTACTCATATGGACATGTTACAAGACCATATGGAAGATCTTGTATAGACTCCAAGATAGAGCAGTGGTTCTAACCACTCAATTTGGGCTCCTTGGCCTAATCAGTTTGAACCGTAGCTGAGACCTACGGTCCATAGTCTGAACCATAGTTGACACCTATGGTTTACAATCTAAACCATAGCTATCAGCTATGGTCTTAACTGAAGTTCATTTTACCTTCATCCAAGCCAAATCAGTTTGAACAACCTTTTGATCTAGAAGAAGGTGGTTAAAGGATGGAAGCTTCTAATCCAATTGTCCTAACCACCTCTTCTTGTTCTTGGCTTCTCCATGAAGCCACCCCTAGCCCTTTGGTAGTCCCATAAGTACCCCTTAAAATTAGGGCAAAGATATAGTGCATTTTGATAGCGAAGTGTTGTCGATATAGCGAGAGAGAGAGAGATAATTTGAGCAGCAAAGTCCTATCAAATTGTAGACTCATTTGAGTGTATTGAGAGATTTTAGTTGCCATTCGCTTGCTAATTCACCTAGCATCATGCAAATTTGTTCCATGGATGCCCTAAGGAGCTAGAACTCTAAGAAACATGAATTCAGGAAAACAAAGGCCCAATTGTGCAATTCAATAGCCAATCCAATCGGAGGACACCAAGGCGACCCTTGATCATCAATTTGACAAGGAGGATCAAGCCCACAACCCTTAATTTGGAGCTCAAAACCACTTGATTGTTCGTCGTGACTGAAATCCGTGGTGTACAGTGTATACCGCTCATAAGAGCTATGGTTTACAACTAGGATAATATTTCCTTACTATTTCTTTTGCATTATGTTAAATTAGGTTATATTAGTCATTTGAGTGGTTTATCTAGTCTTTTTAGAGATACTGATCGATATAATTAGAGGTTCATGCAAGTTATCCTCATTATGGTAATTTATGTAATCTTGTACTAATCTCTTGTTTCCATACTTTGTTTCATGTAATTGATCCATTATATTGATAGTTTTACTCATTGTTTCTATTCTTCAAGCAATATTTATGAATCTTGAATAAGTTTAGCATGATTTGTTCACTTTCTTGATTTCATTAGTGTTATGCTATCTTTATGCTTATTTTCCTTAAAGGGTCTCATCATGAGAGGTTGTCTATGCTTTTAATGCTTTTGTGTTGTTTTTTAACCACAGTAAAGCAAATTTGAAGGAGATTCAACCATTCAATTCCTTCCTCAATGCGAAGAAGAGGGCCAAATCCACCCTAGAGCAGTTTGTGTCACCCCGAATGGCTTAAAATTCACATTTACCCTTGAGAGATATTTTACATGATTTTTCCTACTATAATAAGAGTATCAAATTGGTATCCCTAAGAGGGACATATTTGTAATCGAGATTGGCTCATTTAATGGAATAAAGTGTTCTTATTCTTTCTCATTTTGTTGTCAATTTTGTATGCATTTCTTTTGTATCTCTTGTTTATATCACCCAGTAGGAAGCATAGGTGTGAGGCCATTTTGGTGGTCATAAAAATCATAATTATTTTTATTTTGCATGAATATCTGAACACTCAAGCCTTTGAATCCTAGGGTGGTGTTGGTCCGAAATCTGCCACAGGAAAGGATTTTTACAAGTGCACCCTAGACCCGACCAACATTGAAAGGCTGGAAGCAAGAAATGGCTCCCAGACCAATCTCCAGAGTGGGCTGGTTCCCTTTACTAATCTAACTTTCTGTTTGAAGATAAGGGTTGCTGGAAAGAAATGAAAGTTGCAGAAAGAAATGGAAATATGGCCACAGGCCGAAGTTATGGGATCGGAAGAACAACAACAGAAAACTTAAAGTGCAGCAACAGCAAGCAACAAAAGATAATGACTCAACTCTCACACAATTGTATGCAGAAAATCTCTCCAAGATTACACTCCAAGAATCATATCCTTACAAGCAAGATTCAAATCCAATATGCAGAATTTGAATGTAACAACACTTAAGGAATATAAATTCTATTAGAAATGCAAAAGAAACAGAAAAGACACTCACTCAAAATAACTGCTTGAACAATTTGAAGCCAATACTTTATTCTCGCAAATGTACTTCCAGTTTTTAGCAAAAAACTTCCAACCACTGCAAATGAGGTTTACATTGGTTTTTATAGAGGGCCGTCCTCTTTGCAGCATTTAATATTTTCCACCGACCTTCTTGAGATCTACAATTATGCCACCAAAAATAAGCACATGATCCCCTTAATCGCAGCCTTGAAGCACCACAAAATTGAATGCAATTAGACGTCGGCGGTCACCTTCATTAAATTTGTCTTTGAACATGTGCATGAAACCGTTGAAACAACCCACGAACAGCAGCCTCGAACAAATAAAATCTTCAATTTTGGTGGCCTGGACGCTTCTTCAACCTTGACCGCATGGAAAATCCACAAAGCATTTAATTCGGGCGAGCATTTAATATTTGGAAATCGAAAAAAAAACTTATCGGGCGTTCATACTGTGCTTTGGCGGGAAACTGTCGCAGGTCACGAAAATGCGACGGGTCACGAAATCGTGACATCTTGGTATACCGTACACCTTTGGCTGTTGGAAACCACAAAAATCCTCCCTGTCGTGATATCGCTGCATCTTCGGCTTCAACGTCTCCATCGCTAGCTTGTTCCGCGAAAATGGAACATGTAGCGATATCGCTACATATTTCGGGCACTCTGTACGGTCTTGCTGATAAACCATGAAAATGCGACGTCTTTGCCCTTTGAAGGACCCTTTTCAAAAAACGTGCAGTGAATCGCTACCATCCTCACCTCTTAGACCTTTTGCAACAAACTACCACGATTTTGGAACGTCAGCGAATCGCTGCAACCTTCACTTTTTGTACTGCCTTCTCAACCAACGTCGCGCGATTTCGAGACATGCAGCGCATCGCTGCAACTTCATCACTGGAGCCTTTTGAAGCTAATCGCCGTGCGATTTCGAAACATCAGCGAATCGCTGCACTTTCTACCTTCGGACTCCCCTTTGCATCAATGCTTCGTGATGTTGGAACGTGCAGCGCATCGCTGCACTTTTTGCTTTAGACTCCCTCCGCAACGAACGTGCAGCGAATCGCTGCAACTTTTGACTTAGACTCTTTTTCACCACATGCCTCCGCGATTTCAGAACATGCAGCGCATCGCTGCACTGTTTGCTTTGGACTCCCTCTTCGACCAATGCTCTTTTCAAGCCACGAAAATAGAACACGTCGCGATGTCATGACAGTTCTTTTTAGCTGCATGCGTTGACCGCGTTGACCGCGATTTCGCGACACGTCACGAAATCGCGACGGTTTCTAGACTTAGTCTTTTTGCTCCTTTTTTCATCAAAACCACATCCAAGCCAGTATAGAAGTTAGATTTTCAACAACTTAAGCATTAGTACTTCAACAAATAGGGATCAATGTGGCAAAAATGCCAACATTCTTGGCGGCTCACGGGGTATACAGCTCGTTGTATGCAAGAATCCAGGCCTGAATCCATTGGGCAACAGAGTCATATTAGAACAAGAAGCTGGCTGCTGTGATACCTCGCAGTGGACTACTGCAATAACTTCTGCTGAAAAGCTAAAACTAAAAGAACCTGCATATAACTGATTATAGAATGAAACAAATGGAATGAGATAATGGAGTGAGATCCTGCGATTGTGCAAGCGATGAATGCAAATGGAATGATGATAATAATGGGAGAAAAGTAAATGAACATATGGAATGGAAGTGAAAGTATGAAGGCTGTGGAATGAAAATAAACTAGACTGTAAGTAAATGCGTAAAAAGATAGAACTTAGAGGAAAGGGATAAGAAGGAACGGGAATAATAGGAATAGGGAAAAGAAACAACAGCCATGGCTCTCTTTTTTATTGCAGAAGAAAAAAGGAAGGAGGAAGAAGATGAAGAAAGGAAAGAGAAAAAGGGAAGGGAAAAGAAGAATTTTTTGGAAAGCCACCAACTGCTGGGAAAAGAAAAACAAAAGAAAAACAAGCACCTACGGCTCGCATGCAAAAAGAACCGAGATGAACAAATAAAAACAATACCTCTTTTTTTTTTTTTTTCTTCTCTTTTCTATTTTTTTTTGTTTTTTTTTTTTTTTATACTATATACAATAGTTCACGACATGATTGGCATGTCGCCACCACAAACCCAGTCTCAAGGGTTATCCGGTAAATCTGCAATGTCCTGACCAGATCTGATCATACTTGAGTCGGTCCTTGAAATTGGGCTGGCTTCTTCCTAAAGTTCTCCATGTTGCAGACATGGGCAAGGTATCATGCATGCCAGTACCCACACAATTGACAAATAATGCAGCAAAGAAATTTGCCACATGGCGGGCTCCCGTAGGTACCAGTTGTAGTAATGACTGAAGCCAATCCCACCATCTTGAAGGGTTCTCTGATTGTGGACTGAGAATAGGTTCCTCCAATTCCTGGATCCGATCACAAGAATTGTCCAGCAACAGTCCTTTCTCCAGGATCTCTTCAGACTCTACCTGTTGATCTGACATATTTAACGGGTTCTGACTAAATGCTTGCATGTCGTGCACAGCTATGCCTTCTTGGTGCTCAGGTTCTTGAACTTGAATCTCTTCTTCTTCTTCGCTTATATCCTCTGGATCCATCTCCTTATGAAAACTGCAAGCAACCATATTGTTCATTGCCAGGAAAGTTCTGGCATATTCCAATCCTTGGCTTTGGATGAGATCTGTCCCTTGAGCTCCACACAACTGCATCTCAGGTTTCTGCTCAGTATAAGGGATCTGGCATGAAAAAGACTGCACGGGATAGACAGGAGCAGCAACTATCGGAGAAAGTGATGGAGTTTCTTCCCACGGTAATTTTCCTGATAAGAGCAAAAGTTGTTCCGCTCGCACTGCTTCCTCAAAGATTTGTGGGAACCTTTGTTCACCTGATTGCAGCAAGAGGAGGCCTATGTCAGAATGGAAAGCTCGAACATAGAAGAGGTGGGCTTGGGTGGGTGATGGTCGGATCTTCTCTGGAATTCTCTTCCAGCTTCTCAAGAATCGGACATTGAAGTCCGTGATGCTCTCTAGAGGTGCTCGCTTGATGTACATTAAAAACTGATAGAGATCCAAAGAACTATAAAAGGGATCTTCGTCAAATCTTCTGATTAGTGCTCCCGCTAGATCATCCCATGAGCTGATGCTTTGATGCCTGAGCAGTCTGTACCACTGTAATGCCCTTCCTTCCAAAGACTGAACTAGAAGTCTGATCATGATATCCTCATGATTTATGACATGGATCATTGACAAAGTAGCAATGTCTTCAACATGCTCCAAAGCCATGCCTTCGGTACCATCATATTTTGCCAGGGCCTTCAGGGCATCTTTGGGAATCTCATGCCGGATTTGGAGATTCAGAGGGCTAGGATCATCCCATCTAGGAAAAACCCTCGCCTTTGTGGCAGTGGTCTGCGGGATCACGACTATCGCCATAAGTCAGAGTCGCCAAATGAACATTCTTTCAGCTTTGAAAAAAACAAGCGTCCACGATCAAAATATTCGGATCTTCAACTCAGCAAAGTCGCCAGATGAACTTACAAATCTCCGCTATGAGGCCAAGACAGCTCATCAAAATCTTGAGACCTCCGGGTGTTAAACAATAAAACTTATGGATCTTTTGAGACAGAAGAAATCTGTCCCACCGGGCGTGCCAAAAACTGTTGGTCCGAAATCTGCCACAGGAAAGGATTTTTACAAGTGCACCCTAGACCTGGCCAACATTGAAATGGCTCCCAGACCAATCTCCAGAGTGGGTTGGTTCCCTTTACTAATCTAACTTTCTGTTTGAAGATAAGGGTTGCTGGAAAGAAATGAAAAGTTGCAAAAAGAAATGGAAATATGGCCACAGGCCGAAGTTATGGGATCGGAAGAAGAACAACAGAAAACTTAAAGTGCAGCAACAGCAAGCAACAAAAGATAATGACTCAACTCTCACACAACTGTATGCAGAAAATCTCTCCAAGATTACACTCCAGGAATCATATCCTTACAAGCAAGATTCAAATCCAATATGCAGAATTTGAATGTAACAGCACTTAAGGAATATAAATTCTATTAGAAATGCAAAAGAAATAGAAAAGACACTCACTCAAAATAGCTGCTTGAACAATTTGAAGCCAATACTTTATTCTCGCAAATGTACTTCCAATTTTTAGCAAAAAACTTCCAACCACTGCAAATGAGGTTTACATTGGTTTTTATAGAGGGCCGTCCTCTTTGCAGCATTTAATATTTGCCACCGACCTTCTTGAGATCTACAATTATGCCATCAAAAATAAGCACATGATCCCCTTAATCGCAGCCTTGAAGCACCACAAAATTGAATGCAATTAGACGTCAACGGTCACCTTCATTAAATTTGTCTTTGAACATGTGCATGAAACCGTTGAAACAACCCACGAACAGCAGCCTCGAACAAATAAAATCTTCAATTTTGGTGGCCTGGATGCTTCTTCAACCTTGACCGCATGGAAAATCCACAAAGCATTTAATTCGGGCAAGCATTTAATATTTGGAAATCGAAAAAAAACTTATCGGGCGTTCATACTGTGCTTTGGCGGGAAACTGTCGCAGGTCGCGAAAATGTGACGGGTCGCGAAATCGCGACATCTTGGTATACCGTACACCTTTGGCTGTTGGAAACCACGAAAATCCTCCCTGTCACGATATCGCTGCATCTTCGGCTTCAACGTCTCCATCGCTAGCTTGTTTCGCGAAAACGGAACATGTAGCGATATCGCTACATATTTCGGGCACTCTGTACGGTCTTGCTGATAAACCACGAAAATGCGACGTCTTTGCCCTTTGAAGGACCCTTTTCAAAAAATGTGCAGCGAATCGCTACCATCCTCACCTCTTAGACCTTTTGCAACAAACTACCACGATTTCGGAACGTCAGCGAATCGCTGCAACCTTCACTTTTTGTACTGCCTTCTCAACCAACGCCGCGCGATTTCGAGACATGCAGCGCATCGCTGCAACTTCATCACTGGAGCCTTTTGAAGCTAATCGTCGCACGATTTTGAAACGTCAGCGAATCGCTACACTTTCTACCTTCGGACTCCCCTTTGCATCAATGCTTCGCGATGTTGGAACGTGCAGTGCATCACTGCACTTTTTGCTTTAGACTCCCTCTGCAACGAACGTGCAGCGAATCGCTGCAACTTTTGACTTAGACTCTTTTTCACCACATGCCTCCACGATTTCAGAACGTGCAGCGCATCGCTGCACTGTTTGCTTTGGACTCCCTCTTCGACCAATGCTCTTTTCAAGCCACGAAAATAGAACACGTCGCGATGTCGCGACAGTTCTTTTTAGCTGCATGCGTTGACCGCGATTTCGTGACACGTCGTGAAATCGCGACGGTTTCTAGACTTAGTATTTTTGCTCCTTTTTTCATCAAAACCACATCCAAGCCAGTATAGAAGTTAGATTTTCAACAACTTAAGCATTAGTACTTCAACAAATAGGGATCAATGTGGCAAAAATGCCAACAGGTGGCAATACCTTTTTCCATCCTATTCTACCCTCTAGGCAGTGAGCTATCAGAGACCAAATTTTCATGTTGTCCCTTTTTAATATTGGCTAGCTATGTCAATACCATGGTTGAATCTTCCTTCATATTTAGATTTTTCTCTTGCTCATGGGCATCCACATCCTTACCTAGATCCTGATAATTCTAGGGTTGATCTATCAGATTGCCTTCATGGTCACCGTGGTACACCTTCTCTTAGTGTGTACCCAATACATGATCCGACACTAGCTCCTAAAAGGAACTAATATGATGGAGCCTCCACATTAGAACTTGCTTGGCTCTAATAACTTCCTTGTAGAGTTATGGAAAACTAGTTTCCTTCGATTGTTGAAGAAGGAATTTGATCTTAAGACCAAGAGCCTGGATGTAGAATAGATATGCCTAGGTAGATATTGGAAGGATTTGTCATGAAATCCTCTTCCAACTCTTCTCAAAGCAAACATTGAATTCTACCACACTTTCAAGAGGGTTCCTCTTGATAAATGTGAATCGATTCAAATACTAGAAGGGGTCCTCTATTTCTCCAAATGTATCCATGAGAGGCTCTACCATATCCATCCATGTAGAGATGCTTCTAGGCTATAGGTTTTTGTACTAGAGCTATGCTCTACCTTCAAGGGAAGCAACCAGTAGCCTGATCATTGCATATTCATGCATGATATTATGAAGGGTGGCCATAGAAGCCATATTTTCAAGGTGTTCCTTCATATCTCCATTGAAGCCACTGTATTTTATCAGGGTGTCAAAGGTGGCTTCCAAAATATTATGTCAGTGAGGGAGATTAAGGGAACTAGGATAATTCCACTAAGGTAAACATGGCTAAGCCATCAAGGCACCAGTCTTTAGAGGTCTTGGTTGTGATGTCATAGTCAGAGTCGAAGTCTCCAGATGAGCATGCTATCTAAGCTAGTGAGGTGAATACTGCTCATCGTACCTTGAGTCCTTTGAGATGTATGGATATTTAGCATGATTGGGTGACTGGTATCATGATCTAAATGTGTCACATAGTCAAAGTCACTAGGTGATTTAGAGAGTCACTAAACTCTAATTTTTTGAAACATGAAAAATCAGTGAGTGCCCTAGCAAAGTTGCCAAAATGTTGCTTGTCAATCTGACATCGCACACCAGGGTAGGGGCAGACCAAAAATATAACATAGAATCATCATATCATTGGTATGGGGTGGACAATCTCTAGAGAATATCGGTTACTTTGGAGGTGGTTCTAGATATCTATGTCGTAATATAAGAAAAGGGAAAGGGGAAAATAAATAAGAAAATGGTCGTAACTAGAAATCACAAGGATGGGTATAGTTGCATCAAGACTTATGTAGGCAACATACAATGTATGAAATATAGACCCCACACCTAACAGATCACCCAAAAATACCTATGCTTTTAATCCTATCAATGGTAGGTGGGGGGTGAATTCTAGAACCAATGAACAGGTGCATGAGATCTAAGATTTAGAATCAGAGTGCTCCTGTCCAATTAGATTTAGTAGAAATAAACCCTCAATCTGTATTTATAAATGTGCACTCCTAAGTAACTCAAGTAAACCCCATAGAATCTAGATAGAAAAATATCATGATATAACTTTAAAAACCAGACAAAAATAGGCATTCATACAGTCAATAAAGAACAGGGAGATAAATTCAGAGACCAAATAGTGTAAAATTTATATTTACATAGATGTAAGCCTTAAAAATGAATTGTAATGGCTAAATATTCACCCTTAGGAATGACCAGGATTCCACTATTTATAGATATATTTACATCAATTTCAAAATTGAACATTAATGGTGGTAGGTAGGAAGATGATCCTTGCAGCTAATAGGTGTTGGACCGATACACTGCTCCTCGAGATAGCACTAATATTCTAGAAGGAGGTAGATGCACCTAGCTTAATTTAAGCCATTAGATCTTATGACATCTATGCCCAATTCATCAATTCTTATCTACCTTGTCCTCTTTCTCAACTCGTGATCCTTTGGTTAAGGTAGCAAATGATAGAGACTAGAGCACCTTAGGTGCATCACACCAGAAATTTGTCATTCCCACGTACATCATTAAGCACTTGGACTACTACAGAAGTAGGTAGTTTGTCTACTTGAGTTTTGAGAAATAGTGGGAGTAGTACATGTCAGATAGGTACCTTTGTCCTGCTCATGGAGAGGTTTGAGAAGAAGGCAGACCTTTTCCCAAAAATCTACCTTATTTATGTTTGTATCTCTCACCCAAGGTGGGTAGGAGTTTTTTTCTCCCTCAAGGTTAGGTTTGCACAATACTTCCACCCTCACTAGTCACTCAGAAGGCCCACATAATAAGTTGGATGGGTATTTTAGAAAGTCCTATCCAAGGCCAAGGGCAGATTGTCTGCCCACTCTGTCACTTGCCCCACTTTAATCCGCCATCCACCCATCAATTTGGTTTGCATGTGATTGCTACTATCGTCATTTGATATCTTTTGCCCATCCATTGATGTTCTTTAAAAATTAGGCAAACTTCTTTTAAGTAAAGGGAATCACTTCATAAAGAGATGAGTGGGTGAAGGGTGCAAAATTTTACCCACATAGCCTAATTATCAGGCTCAACCCCCTCCAGTGCAATAAAATAATTAGCACCAAAGAAACTAAGTGTAAGATAATCCACGTCATCCTCCTTGCACATAAACACCACTACTTGAGTCTTTGAAATCTCTTTTTAATAGACTATGCAAGGATAAGGTGATTACCTTACCTAAAATCTATTTGGTAGATCATGCTCGTCCAAAACCTAAGGGGTACAAAGAGGATTTATATTGTGCTTATCATCATCAAAATGAATATAATATACAAATGTGCTATGGTTTCAAAAACCTATTACAAAACATGTTGGATAAGAACCAATTATAGATTGATAACCCTATCATCCCTAATAATTACCATATGGGTATTTTCAAAGATTCCTTTCCCACCCTTGATTTCAAGTGCAACCAAACTAGATAGGTCAAAGAGATATATACGGATCCACCCATGCATGGGTTCTTAGGTATGATAAATATCATGATAAGAAATAGAAGGTACAATCAATTCAAGCCACCTACAACACCCATTTGGATCCCTTCTATGCCTCATCCTTTGTTGACTCAAAAATCTCTTCCAGGTCCACCACCTCCACCAGTGATAGCCATCATAAATAGGCTTACCTAGAGCTTGCATATGGTATCAACTAACCTTTCGATTTACAAGCTTATTCAACAATGTCCTAGACATAGGGAAACACTCATGGAGATTCTAAAATCTATCGAGCTTTAGCCTTGAGATCCTAATGCATTTACCAATTTTGTAGGGTATATCCATAAGTGTAAAGAGTCTATGGTAACCTTCTATGACCATGAAATTAAACAAGTAACAACCAACATAGTGGATACCGTATTACACATAATCACTTTGCATCAACCAAATACCATACAAGTGAGTGTTGATTGATACAAGCTCATCGATCAACATAATAACAATGATCACTTTAGAACATATGAGTCTTCCAACATTGCACATAGTAGCATCTACCTTCACATTGCAAGTGTTCAATAATGCATTTTGCTTAATGGTTGGCACTATAGTCTTGCCTATTCAAGTGGGACTAAAAACCATTTTTGTATTGTACCATATGTTTGAAGGAGTGATGCAATACAACATATTGCTCGGTCATCCTTGGATATGAGACATGAAATGTGTTCCTTCTATTCTACACCAGTGTATCAAATACATGTATGAAGGACATGCTCATGTTATCCTATCGAATGATGAACCATTTAAATATGTAAATTAGGTTATCAATCTGAGGGAGTTTGTCTTACCATCAATGCATCTGGATATTAGACCTAGTTATCCCATCAAGCATCTAGAGTGCCAACCAAAATCAGAACATGTTGATCCATCCACCTCATTACCACCACATGAGCCTAAACCATTATCTACTTATGACATTCCTTCATCGTCATCTAATCCTCGAATCAAATAAAAGTTGAAGGTTCCCATGGTAGATGCTCCAAAGGTCATCCCTAATGCATATATGATAGAAATTATGGTTCCCATGGAAGAGGAAGAGTTTCTTACCACAATGGGTGACATACCTCAACCCGCATCACCCACATCATCTACAACATCATTCGCATCCCAAGTGACTATTCACTTTGTAAACCCTAGACTCAAAATAGTTGGTATAAAATGTCACTTTTACACCAATTATTGAGTCCACATAATACATGGAGAGACTTCATGCTCCTCCCTTGCCCATTAGAATGGTGGTATCCCTAGTCATACCACCCAATAAAATTAATTTCATATATGGGTTTTATGACCAATCCATAGATCAATTTCCTATTATCAATCATGATAATGAACCATTTAAAAGAAACATATACTATATGTCAAATCCCAATTTTACTCTAAGATACTTCTACCATTGCCATTGGCATGATAATGGCTTAGTTCTATACGATCAGGGTCAAACAAAACCTTATCTATCATAATATCAATTGCCTAAGAATAAATTTGGTTTAGGATATTCCATATGCATGTTGAATGAGTTGGTCAATTCCATAGAATACCTAAGATTAGGATTTGGGAAGGACATTGACAAGAATGAGTATGTTGACCCCAACCCTTATCATTTATCGAGGGATTATTTCCCAATCATAATGGTCACCATAGAGATCTCTAAATTATATCATGAGACCAATCAAGAAGAGGAATAAAAACTTGATGATAATCCTAAAAATTATTAGATTGACAAAGATGATGAATATGAAGATGAAATTGAAATTGCATACTTAGGCCCTCATTACTTTCATCATCTCAATAACTATATAGGAGATATTGAACTGGTTAGTCCCCCTGTTAACATAGAAGACATCTATCATAGGGTGTTTCCTCCTCTGCCTAACTGGAGGTAGTTTCTCCCTCCTAAGGACCCAGTTATCCTATCTACTCCTAAAGCAGATCCAGAGATCCCCATACCTCCTAATCCACATCTAACACATCTATAGAAATAAATAATCGATAGGTCCTACCTGTGTGGTAATGTAAAACACCAACCATCCATTAATATGATTTCCATTGACTTAACCACACCTCTTCGCAATCCTAGTGTCCCCTCAAAGATATTGCACCTCAATATGTAGGTCATTGACTTTGATCATACCACATCACTGCCATTGCCTGATGAGTTCTTCCCATGTGATGAAATGCTACAATTATTTCATTTTAATCCAAGCCATACTCAAGATGTCTATAATTTTGAGGTTGAATCTAATATGATAGATCATCCAAACCCAACATATGACATCCACCTAATACCTACACCTCATCAACTTGACGATGGATACCATATGTCAATTGAAGAGAATTTCGATATGGATATTAGTAATAACCCTTACAATAGTAAGAAAGATAAATTTAGATAGAGTTTATCTCCTGAAAAGCGTGCCATCCTCATACCTCTTTTGACAAAAAAATTTGATATATTTGCTTGGTCATATAAAGATATGTCAGGTCTGGATCCAAAGATATGTCAGGTCAGTAAAGCAAATTCTCATAAATATGCACCCAAAAATTGCCTTAATGGTGAAGGATGAGTTACACAAAATTTTGGATGTAGAATTTATCCAACCTATCGACTATCCAAAATGGAAATATAACATGGTACCCATAGGCAAACCTAATGTGATGATCTGTATTTGTACGGATTTTAGAGACCTAAACAAAGCAATGCCCAAGGATGTGTTCTTGTTACCTAGCATCAACACTCTAGTAGATGCAATTGGTGGTCATGAGATGTTATCCCTTATGGATGGATTTTCAGGCTATAATTAGATTCATGTCAAACTCGAAGATCAACATAAGAAAACCTTTACCACACCATGGGGAATATTTTGCTACAAAGTTATGTCATTCAGCCTTAAAAATTTTGGTGCAACCTATCAGCGGGCCATGACATATTTTTAATGATTACATGTACAATATACTAGAAGATTACATAGGTTATTTGCTTGCCAAATCTCTAATGCATGAAGAGCATGCAAAAGTTCTGTGAAAAGTCTTTGATAGAGCATAATGTCAAGTTGAATTCTAAAAAATGTGTTTTCAACATCACATCAAGAAAAATTATAGGATCCATAGTATCCAATAGAGGGATCAAAGTAGGTCCCAAAAATTTCAAAGCAATTCTAGAAATGCTTCCCCCCATAAACATTAAAGAGCTTTGTAGCTTACAAGGCAAGGTAGCATCCTTAAAATGCTTCATAGAACAATTATCAGATAAATGTTGACCCATAAATTGACTACTACACAAGGGGATCCCATTCAATAAGGATGAAGAATGTCAAAAGTTCTTTGATGATATCAAATAGTACCTAGCAATGTGCCAGTGTTAGCTCCACCTCAACCAGGTGTGTCTTTCTTGTTGTACATTTTAGCCACAAATTTTGCTTTGGGGACCATGTTGGCTTAGAAGAACAAAGAGAACAAAGAATAGGCTATCTATTACATTAGTCACACCGTGGTCAGTTATGAGCTAAAATATGCATACGTAAAAAATATCTTCTTAGCAATGGTGTTCGCTACCAAAAAGGTTCACCACTACATGTTAAGTCATACCATGTATGTCATATCAAAAGAAAATCCTTTGCGGTACATGATTGGCACATATCATAATACACAAACTGCAAAGTGGATCATGATATAAACAAAATTTGATCTTGAATTCATTAGTCAAAAATCCATCAAAGGTCAAATCATATCTGATCAGCTAGCATAGGCACCTCTTTAGGATGACAAGCCTCTTGTGATCAAACTACCCGACGATGCTGTGTTTACACTATCAAAATCACTTGAACCTAAAGAATAAAAAATAAAGTAAACATGACTTCTTTGATGGTTCCAAATGTAAGCAAGGGGGTGGTGTAGGGATTGTATTTTTCACATCGTAAAGAACTCCTATGCCCTTGTATTTTAAACTCAATTTCCCTTGCACTAATAATAACGTTGAATATGAGGCTCTCAAAGGTATTTATCAATGTAGATGCCCTATCTTGAAAGCTTACAAAGAATTTGTGGACACATTGCTAGCCAAACTAGAATGGTATGACATTGAGGTAGACCCTCATACGTCTAATGACTTTGTGGATACTGAAATGGGTAGAAAATGATATTTGATAATTTAACACAAAACACAATGATGCATTAAACAAATAAATTGTAATTCCATTGATATTAAGATATACATGTTACAAGAGGGACATTAAGCCCTTTATCCATTTATTTTCCTAACTATGTTACAATAAATTTGATGTCTTCTTCAGTTGTCCCTAAATGTAGGTGGGATTATTTGTATGTGGGCCATCGTTGGGTTGCTTTTGTTTGATGTTGTTCTTCCTATTTAGATTTGCTAAATAACCTGTGAAGAACCTGCAAAAGGGGGTTAGTGTGATGGGGGGTTTGGATTAGTCAAGCCCCATGTTTATGAAGATGAAATGACCATGAAAACATAACAAAAACTGAAATAAATTATGTAGAAGGTAATAATATGATGAAACAGAGCTTACCTCCCAAATCTAGAGTGATTTGGGGCCTATAGACCCAATTCACCACCCGAGGGGTGAACTAAGGCCAGATTCACGAGGCAAGGGGTGATCTAAGCTATGAGGCCTCTTCTGTAAAATCCTTTTAGTGGTTCAATTCCTATGCTGCTGGGGTACCTCTATGTGCATCGATAATTGATTGTTCAATGTTTACTTTCCATTTTTACAGAGTTTCAATTCTTTTTTGAATTTGTGAGAGAGATTTAATTAGGGTTTTAGGACCCACTATTTATAGTAAATGGCAAGGTGCAGGGGGGGAGTTAGATAGAATAAACATAGGTTTGATTCTAACTAGGGTTAGGTTAGGAAATGTAATGTGGCAACATCACATTCCTTATGAGAAATATCTCATCCTCACACATGTGTGAGGATGGATTAGAGCTAATCTTGATTAGGAGATCTTAAGTTAATTTAAGACATGATTAAAGAAATATCCTAACAAACCCTAATTTCACACATGTGGGAGGATGTAATTAGTGTTAATCAAGATTAAAGGTTATTTTAATCAATTTTACCCTAAAAATGTGACTTAAGTGAAGTCAACATTAAATTAGATTTTAGGTATTGACTTTGTTGAGTGGTATTTTCACCCGATTGTGAAAACACACTCTCCGATAGGATTTGGGTTCTAAATCCTCTGCTTGCAAAGAAATTAAACATGTAACTTCTCCAAGGTTCTCGTTATGTTAGCATTCTGCATCTGTGTATTAATAATCTCAAATAAAGATATTTAATTAAAATGCTTGGAACACCTTAGTGGTTGCAAGTAACTGAAAACAAGGGGCCTTGTGGTTTATTTTACTGTGAAAGTTTAGTGATTGTTCATTGAACCCTGATAAAGCAAATATGATTTGATTTTTATATGACCATGCTGTAACTTCAAAATAAAATTTAATGAAATGCCATAACATGAAGGAATTATTTAGGGATTTTGAAGTTTTTTTAATTTTTTTAATTTTATTTTAATGCTTGAAAAATAAAGTTGGAACTTCTGAAAAATAAAGTGCAGCAAAAAGAAAATAAAATGTAAAAGAAAAGAAATTAAAATTGCATCCAGTTTGATGCTATCCCGTCCTGGAAAAACCGAAGATGTGAGGTTTCCATGCATGCAACCTAACCTATTGGACCTGCAAACACGCACAATCCTGATAAGCTAAGTGCTGATTCAAAGGGTTTTGAAATAAAATTCAAATTTTGAACATTCGCCTAATGCAACCCACAAAAGTGGCATTTAACATTATCTATAAATCCAAAATCTGAAAAATAAAGAATAAACATTAAATCTTTAGCATGCATAGAAAATCTCCTTCTTTCTTGCCCACAAGATGCAAATTTTTGAACACTCCTGCATTAAAGATAAATCCTGTTACAATAGCAGAACATCTGGTTTTCTCAAAACCAGAAAAAGGAAGGAAAACAGCCTCAAAGCAGGCCCAGAATGACCCTCTGGCCTTTAGCACTGCAACTCTGCTCCCAGCGGTTTTCGACCCCCGTACCTGTCCTATGCTTATGCTTTTAAAGCTTGGAAATGCTCTCTATTTCACCCTGTGACGCTTTGTTTCATCTTCCAGATCGCTTCGTTTCACCTTCCCGATTGCTTTGTTTCATATTCCCGCCTTTCGAATTGCTTTTGAATTTATGTTTAATGCTGAAACATTTGATAATATTCTATGAATGTAACGTTTCTGTAACCCTTATACATGTATGCCACGTGTTCTACACTTTTTTGCATCTTCTATAACGGCCCCATGAAAATCATGACAAAAAATAGCATGCAGCTTTGCTCCTTTGCTTTCACCATGAAAACGCGACATGTCGCGATATCGCGACATTTTCCTGCTAGCAGCTTTGTCCGCCTTCATGCGCTGCGAAAACATGACATGTCACGAAATCGTGACATGTCGCGATATCATGATGTTTTCCTGCCAACAGCCTTTCCTGCCTTCATGCACAGCGAAATGGCGACATGTCGTGATATCGCGACAACTTTTCATTTCGTACACTTTGCTATTTTTCTGTCATGAAATCGTGACACTTTTCTCTTCCATACACCTCGGCTGCTTCCTGTCGTGAAATCGCTATGCCTTTTCACTTGGAGCTGTCTTGCGGCAACCTGTCACGAAATCGCAATGTTTTTCACTTGGTACGCCTTCGGCCACAACCTGTCGTGAAATCGTGACGCTTT
>JAQPPZ010016041.1:0-59584 GCA_028583015.1 Wollemia nobilis | reverse complement strand
TAATCATGGATGGTGAGTTAAAACTGACTGAATCTCAAAAAATCTTACATTCATCCCAAAACCATCTGCACTACTTATCATAAAACAAAAAACCATAATAAAGATCTTCTTAAACAGCCTACAGTGCAATCATCACAAATGACATTCATCCATTTCACCTCGCATATCACATAGACATCAAAAACATATATATTTATCATAACATCTGGATTCATCAAAATAAATAAACATGCATAACAAAAAAATCACATCATCACATGTACAAAACCAAAAATAAAACCGGTATATATATATATATCATCAAAAAGATGCCCGCAGGCTACAAAACCGGTCCTCAGACCCCGCAAACATATCCAAAAACCCAACCTAAGGTGTCGACTACCATGATCACGCAGGATCGATGCGATGGGAACTACCCCCCGTGGTGTGGGTCCTACGAGACCCTGCAGGGCGGCTACTACTAGCCCCCGCATCATGCCTGCTACCACCCCCCTCATATAACCGCCTGCGATGAGATGATGCTGACTGCTCAGTCAAACTATCCCTCGTCCGTCAAGAAGATCTACTGATCTAAGGCTCAGGTAGCCGCCTGCCAAGGTGGATGACCTCCCTCTCCAAGTCTATCCGGTACAGACACCACTCTATCTCTCACCGATGATAGATAGACAATGCATCATCACGCTATGCCAAAACTCTATCCTGCTCTGCCGACTGAGCCCATAGAAGAACCCTCTCCTTCTGCGCATCCCCCAACTCCAGATCCCACATCCATAGCAGCTCTGTCAGTCGAGCAATCTCAACACCTACATCCGACCCCACCTCCTCTGTATCTACCGGATGCATAGGACTCATGGGGACAGTAGCCTACTTAGGCTCCAACTGCTCCTCCACATCCTGCATGTCCGACTGCTCCGAAACACCCAATTCCACATCCTCATCTCCCACATCCACCATGTCCGCATCATCCAACGCCCCCCAATCACCCCCTGCCGCCTCAGCATCCTCCACTACCGCCTCCGCGCCTCCCAGTGGCCCCTCTCCTCTCCAACGCCGCAATACCCACCACGAGTCATACTCAGTGGTAGTACCGACGTCATCCACATCCGGGACCTCAATCATCACATCCGACTCCTCGCCCAATGGCACAGTGACCAGTGGCTCCAGATCCCTCTCGTCTCCCCGACGTTGATAGACTACGGGCTCACCAGGCAAACCCTGGCGCACCCCAAATTGTCATGTAACTCGATGGTATGAAAATAACTCATGCTCCGTCCCGTGCCACCCAGTCAACCATCGCTCCCTCCGTACCCATCGGATCCACTCTCCAGCCTCAGGCCAGGCTGGACAGTCCCGATAGGGATGCCAAAACACCTCCCTTGGAGTGAGCTAAGAAAAGGCATCAATGTAGTGCTCAACGACACCTGCCCATCGCCGACTGTGCCCCTGATCCACAGACCACCGCCACAAAACTGCATAACTAATCTCCTCATCCTCCATCGCCGCCCGAGTCATCCACGGTAACCCGGTAGGCCTCTCAATAGCTATGTGCTGCCAACCCCAGCACTGCAAAAAAAAACTGCAACTGACACCCTTCCGTTGTTTACAACGGACCCCATACAGCTCCCCGTAGAGCTGTGCCAACAAAGTCTGTCCCCATCTCAAAATCAATGGTGCCTCTATCGGGCACTCTGACAACTGCCACACCAAATCTAGAAGGTTCCACGGGAACCTCGTGCCTGATGAATCAGGGAGAAGAATGTTAGAAATGAGGCCCATCAAGAATGCGTGCCTCACTCCTAACACCCCCCTCTCCTGCCACCAGCTAACCAAAATACCGCCAGCCTGGAAATCCACCTCGACTGTCTCCACTGGGCTTGCTACACCCAACTGCCCCCCATGCCCAAAACATCTCGTAAGTATAGCAGTCCGCTGATCAAACGGCGATGTCCTAATAGGCAGACCATCTATCGGAATCCGAAGTAACCGATAGACGTCCTCAAGAGTCACAGTCATCTCCCCTATCGGGAGATGGAAAGTATTGGTCTCACGGATCCCAAAGCTTGATCGTGGCCATCGGATAGGCCTCGATCAGAAACCACAGGCTCCAGTCGAGCTACCTGCTTGAGCCCAAGGGCATCAAGCCATTCCCAGTCATCATCGGTCAATGCTAACCGCGCCTTAGTAAATGCAACGGGTACACGGTACCGGCTCCTAACAACCTGCAAAGCAAAAAAAAAAAAAATCAACACAAACAAAAAAAAAATATATATATATATATATATATAACAGATAAAATTTTCAGTTCTAAGGTTTCTAACCTTAACTGTTAAACAAAAACATCACAAAAAAATATTAAAGTTTTGAAAAGCGTCAACACAAAAACAATGCATTAAATTAAAGCAAAATAAACTCTAGGGTCACTTATAGCTCTCACCTCGGCTCCGCCGCTCGAACCAGTTTGTGCACTCATGATGGCAGAGAGAATTCCAGCAGCGCTTCACTTCGCATAATTACCTCCTCCTCCCAGAGCTCCAAAATCGCAAGAAAAAAATGACACAAATGAGCCCAAAATCAAGTTTTGGCCATTAAATAGGCCTTTTGCACTGGAATTCGTCCTTGACTGGGACGAGCGCTCTGATCAGTGCTCGTCCCACCTAGGGACGAATTCTCTAGATGGAATTCGTCCCACCCAAGGACGAATTCAGGCCAGCACAAAACAAAAATAAAAAAATGACTAAAAATGCACTAAAAATAGACAATAAAATTGCCCGACAGGATTGCTACTGCACCTGACAACAAGGGCATAAAAAATCGACATTAAAGTCACAAATTGTCACTATCATACTCCCTAAGAATGCTACCATAGCTGGACCGCTCCACGGGAAGACGGATTTTAGACAATTTCATCCCCAAACGACATCACAAAAGGGTCAAAGCCCACTCAAAAACAGTACAAAATTCAACAAAAACACATTAAAAATATATATATATATATATATATTTCTGGACATAAGTTCTCTTACACTTAACCTCTAGGCAAATAAAATCGATTTCGAGGTCCAAATTATCGCTCTCCTACTTCCCCAAGAAGGCTACAACAGCCGGACCGCTCCACGGGAAGTTAGATTTTTGATGATTTCACCTCATTACGGCATCACCAAAAGGGCTAACACCCACCAAAAATAGGTCCAAATGTTGGAAAAATTGCACACGCTTAACGGTAAACCCTTTAAAGGCACCCTTGCACAAGTCATCTTGGGTCAAGCAACTCATCGCTTCTCTCACGAAGGTCATTTCCTCATCGATTCGTCGCTTGAGGGGGTAGTCACACTTAGTCACCAACCAACAATCACACACCCAATTAAGGAAAATGACATGCATTCAAAGAATCATTGACAAAGACAATCACGCTCCTGCTTGGGGTAGTAAACAAGCAACAATCAAATCAATCAAACACTTGGCATTTCGTGAATCATGAACACAAGGTTCCCCCTGAGGATAAAAATGCCCTTTGCCTGTTCATGACTGATCAATGTCTAAGTTCAAGTCACACCTCAACAAAATAGGTTAATACTTGAAATCAAATTCCTTAGCTCGTCGAAGCAAGGATTCAAGAATGCATGCCCTTTCCATACTTGGGGCATCAAAAGTTGGTTAGGTTACCAAGAAACCCTAATCATTAGTGCTTTGGTTATCTATTTTTGCTCAAGATCGCGTCACCCGTAGCGCTTCCCAAAAAGGGGCATCTCGTAGACACCAAAACAAGCACCAATCCGATTATGTGACCGCAAACACCGATCGCTTTGACAAACACAGCCCCTAGTGGCAGCCCTCGGAGGTTAAACAAGTGGTCTTAACCACTTTCATAGCAATTTTGTAAGGTCAAGAAGCAATTTGGCACACTTGGACACTTTGCCCAGTATTCGTCTCACCCAGGGACGAATTCAAAATAGAATCCGTCCCACCCCAGGATGAATTCTGAATCCGTCCCTGGGTGGGACGAATTCTAAGCTTAACGGGCAAAAAGACAAATGGCACCAAGTGGCAGCCCAGAATAGTCAGCTGATGACTCCTGCCTCGCACGCGTGTGTAGGTGGACATAGGGGCCATTAGAATACTGTCACAAAAGGCATTTATTAAAGCCCAAGTCAACGGAGGACTTCCCTCCCTCATGGGAAGACAAGACTGCCACATGGCGCCTATGACCAACACATGGAATTTGTGCTTCCCTCCCAAAAGAGACCCCATGGGTCTATAAAAGGTGGGACTTTTCTCACCCAAAATAGACAAAGTTGAAGGATTTTTCAAGCAACGAAGTGCTGCCGAGTTGAAGACCCACTTGCATCCCTTTTGGTTCACATTCCCACATCCACCAATATCTTTTGCAAGGGAGGTTGTTGGGTGGCCTTTGGAAGCTTGAACCTGACCCAAATCCAACACATGGACACCTGAACCAACCAATTTGTCGACCCCCCAATCCTAAGAGGTTTTGGGCCCATCCCTAGTGGATTGGCTCCAAAATCAAGTGCTAACGGTGGGAGGCCCACTTGGGCACCCCCGCACTTCCCAAGTCCTATTTTAAGTTTTAGATCATTTTAGATTACTTTTTCAGGTTGCATTTTGTGTTATTAGGTTTAGCTGCAATTTTGTAACTTTTGGTTAGATTCTAGTATGTTTTGTGTCGCTTTGTTGTTTTGCTAACTTGCAGGTGGCGAGATCAAATTCTCGAGGGTAGAGGCTAAATTGGGAGAATCCGACCATCTGGGTCGTCCCAAAATGGCCCCAATTACATAACCCCCCTGTTTGCAGGCATTTTACAGGTCTTGGGATTTGACATTGGAGTAGCAGCAGGTCGGTTTCTTCAACACAGAAGAATTCATCCCACCTAGGGACGAATTGCAGTCAGAATTCGTCCTGCCCAGGGATGAATTCCAGTTGAAGGTAGATTGGCCAGCTGTCTCAGTAGCGTGGCCTTCTCGGTAACTTTTCTTATCTTCTGTCAAGTTTTGAAGCCATTTGGACTCACTGTAATTACTATTTCAGGCAAATGTTTACATGCATATTTCGTTAGTTTTAGAGAACAAAAACTTTTCATTTGCGGCAGATGCTACTGACATCTTGGTTGTTTCTTTGTTCGCAGGAGAAGCAACGGAGGTTAAGAACTCATCGACATCAGCGACGACATCATCTTGGCCCGCCCATTGCAATCATGGGCAAGCGAAAGGAGGAAGACTAAGTCACACATTGTAACAAAGACAAATTTAACGCTCCTAGCCCCTAAAAAGGGAGGAGACATCTATGTAACCGAGGATAAGATATTTGAATAAAGAGGGCTGTGATTTCTTTACATCTTTTCTTTCATTTCCAAATTGTCTCTTTCCTTTGTTTTGGTGCATAAGGTTAAAGCGTTACATTTCGTCTTACGTTGCATAATTAGTGTTTCCTTTGCCCGGAATCTCGTGCTTTCACAAACACTGATCGCATTGACACACACAGCTTTCAGGGCAGCCCTCAGAGGTCAAACAGTGGTCTTAGCCACTTGCACAGTAGTTTTAGATGGTTGAAAAGTAAACAAAGCAAAGTTGGTCGTTTTAACAAGGCAAAGCCCAAAAGCAAGCCTTGGCCGAGGGTGTCACGAAATCGTGATGTCACGATTTTGCGATGTTGTGAAATCGCGACACAAAAAGCCCAAAGGAAATCCTTGGCCGAAGTGTCACGATATAGCGACGTCGCGATATCGCGACACCAAAAACCCAAAGGAAAGCCTTGGCCGAAGTGTCACGATATCATGACACCAAAATCCCAAAGGAAAGCCTTGGCAAAAGTGTCGCAATATCATGACGTCGCGATATCGCGACACCAAAAGCCCAAAGGAAAGCCTTGGATGAAGTGTCGTGATATCGTGACAAACTTCGCATTTGCGCCTGGGTATAAATTGACCAATTACAGGCGGACGTTGACCAATCAAAGGCGGACTTTAACCAATCAAAGGCAAACATTAAACCATTAAAGCAGACATTAAACGAGTGGCAGTCGAGGACAATCAATTATTATCGCCTGCTGTGCATGTGCACGTAGGTGGGTAGATTGGCAGTTAGGGGACTGTCACAAGGGCAATCATGTAAGCCCAAGTCAAGGAGGAGTCTCCTCCCTCTTGGGAAGTCATGGATGCCACGTGGCATCCCTACGTACCCCTCAAAAGATACCCCATGTGTCTATAAAATGGTGGACTTTCTCGCCCAAAAAAGACAAGTTGACAGGAATTTTAAAGCAACGAAGTGCTGCCAAACCAAACACCCGATTGCATTCCTTTTCGATTCATTTATTCTACACTCTTAATCTCTTTCACAAGAGAGGTTAGTGAGTGGATTTTAGAAGCGTGGATCTGGACCTAAACCCAACATTTTACCACACTTGATCCATCAATTCAACGACACCACATTCTTTGAGATTTTGAGCCCATCCCTAGTGGATTGGCGTCAAAGTCAAGTTCTAATGGGGGCAGCCCGCTTGGGCACCCCACCCTTTTTGCTAGTTTCATTTTAGTCTATTTTGTCATTGCGTGTTTATCCTGCATTACGTTCTACATTTTAGATAGCTCACAATCTAGATTTTAGAAGATATATATCGAATATTATCATGCTCTCGCGGCTTTTGCTATCCCACTAACTTGCAGGTAGCGATGTCTAATTGGAATGTGTATTCGATTTCATAAATGTTTTAATTAGATTTCATCATGCTCTCACGGCTTTCGCTATCCCACTAACCTGCAGGTAACAACATTGAGTCGGCGTCTTAACACAGTCAAACTCGCGTCCTACCCGAGGATGAATAACCGTTGAATTTGTCCTGCCGATAGACGAATTACAGTCAAGAGAAAATCGGCCGACTATTTCAATGGCAGTGGCCCTCTGGTAATGCCTTCTGACCTCTGTCAGATTTGCAGGTCATTTATATTCATTTTATTCACTGTTTTCGATAATCTTAGGCATACATCTTTCACTAATTTCAAGGAATAAATGTTTCACGTTTGCAGTAGGTGCTACTAACGCCTTTCTTGTTTCTTTGAACGCAGGAGTAGCAAGAACCAAGGACTCATCAACATCAACGACAACACTCTGGCCCACCCAGTTCAAATGTGGGCATGCGGAAGAAAGAGTATTGATAACGATTGTAATAAAAAACATGCTAACACTCCCAGCCCCTAAAAGGGGAGGAGATGGATTGTAACCAAGTTTGGAATTAATATAAAATGGCTGTGCTCCTGCTTCCTCTTTATGTTTCATCTTGATTTGATTACATTTGTCCTATTTCATGCATCGAGTTAGTCTTTGTTTATATTGCATCTCAATACTATTTTTCTTCCGAAATCTCATGCTTTCAGGTAAGAGAAGGGGTTTTAAAATATATTAAAAAATATTACATATGGTATTGAGAAAGAGCAAGAGATAATGGATCATTATTATAGAAAATAGCCTTTAAGAAAAATAATATTTAGATATAAAACTAGTACCAAAATTCCCAAAAGAAAAACAAAGTAGGAAAACAAATTGTTGCAATACCCAAAGGGATATCACATCCAATATTCCTAAAATAAAAACAAAGTGGGAAAAAAATTATTGCAATATACAAAGGGATATCACAAGATACAAAAGAGAATATTGCTACACTCTAGGAAGACCTCACACGCTAAAAAAAAACCTCTACATATACCACCCAAAAAAACATGATGTCTTGGGAAGACAAGACTCCTAATCAACTAACACCTATTGTACACAAAGTATATATAGATGGTACCAAATCCCTGGTAGGATGAAAACATAAAAAAATAAGAGGCTCCAAAGAGCATAGTAAATATCCTCTTAGCCTTCTAAACATCCATAACCAACACCCACAACTAACCATGATCATCCACAATTAAATTCTGAAGACTCTGAGGAAAGTTTATCATCCAAACAAAGAGGTCTCGTTGCAATAGCCCAATATTATCCATCAAGTTTACTGCTTTGTTTCCTTCATGAAAAATATATTGAATTTGAGTCTTCAATCTTGAAGGAAAAATTTTTACTGCTTCTACCATGATATTTGTTGTCTTCCTGTGCAGGGTGCAAGACTTCTTGACTAGATTACAAATATTTAACGATTCCCTTTCTGCTATAAATTTATTAAAACCCAAGGATTCCACCAATAAGAGGCCTTTAATGAGTTCTCTAGCTTTCACATAATGGGTGGTTTGGATTGAAATTTGTTTGGCAAAGGCACCTAGTAGATGTCCTTTATCATTTCTAAATACACCACCTACCACACAAGACTCAATTTCCCATTATAAGTACTATTAAAGTTGATTTTAATCCAATCCATAGGGGAAGAGGACCAAAAAATTAAGGATCTCAAAGAGGGAGGATGCGGGTCATTAGACATAGTTTTTTGAGGAAAACCAAGCTTAAGCTTTATCGAGGCTTCATTAAAGAGCCCAAAACGTAGATCTGAGAAATAAAAGGTCACATTCTCCATAGATTCTCCAATCATTCAATCATACCCAAGCTCTTCAAAATACAAATCCTCTACCCCAACAACCTTCACCCAATTTCTACCAAATAGATGTTGCAACCCTTTACATCCATAATAAACATTCCACTCCATCTCCACCACCTCCCAACTACTACACCCCCACCTCGTACTATGCTAGTCATTTCAAATGGATGCTCTTGTGGTTTAAAATCTAACAATGTTAACCATACCTTATGAAATGTAGGTCATGCAAGAATAGATTAAATAGTTACAAATGTGCTTAACTAGATATGAGTATAATAAACCCACTTATAATGAATTTTTATTAGAACCTATTCACCCCTCTATGATCATCCCATAATACCCCTCCAAATTTGAATGTCCTATGTTCAAAAAAATTAAATTTAAGAAAGACCACCAAGAATATTTGAGCAACTATCTATTTTTATACTAAAAAATAAGTGGTAGAGATACCCTCACACTCAAACCTCCCTCCAATCCATCTCCACCACCTACCAACTACTACACCCCCACCCCATACAACACTGAACACTTTCAAATGTATGCTCTTGTGGTTCAAAATCTAACAATGTTGACCATACCTTATGAAATGCAGGTCATACAAGAATAGATTAAATATTTACAAATGTTCTCAACTAGCTATGAGTATAACAAACCCACTTATAGTGAGTTGTTCTCAGAACCTATTTACCCCTTTATGATCATGCCATAATATCCCTCCAAATTTGAATGTCCTAAGTTCAAAAATTTTAAAAGTAAGAAGGACCATCAAGGATATTTGAGCAACTATGAATTTTTCTACTACCAAATCAGTGGTAGCGACACCCTCATACTCAATACCTTCCCTTAGTTTCTTGGGGGACCAACACTAATTTGGTATAGTAACTTGCCTAGGCATAGTCTATACACATTTGAACATCTAGCCAATGCCTTCTTGGAGCACTTTTGATCAACATAAGGAATAAAATATCATTACCAGACCTATATAGTCTGTAATAATTTGATGTCGAGTCTATCCATGATTATGTTGCAAGATGACAAATAATTACTAATGAGATATCATTTTCCATCCCCTAACCTAAGCTAGTTAAGGTATTTGCAAAGAGTTGCATTAAATCCATCTTAGGTAATTTGCAAATGCAACAACATGGCTCCTTTGGGGAGGCAACTACACATGCCAAATTAATAGAGAAAGTAAAAATTCTAAAGGGGAAGATCAAATCCTATAAGAATCCATACTATATCCCAAATTTATTTAGTAAGAGAAATCCTAATCCAAATTGAGGAAGATCAAAGCCTATAAGAATCCAGACTATACCCCAATGTTGTGCACTGGTCCACCAAGTTTCGGGACCATATTGAAACTCAAAGCCCTAGCCTCACATTTGTTGAAGTCTAATATTTTGAATACTATAAGAGATCAACATTCCCTTAAAAATTTCAATATCTTCATATTCTTATGTAAAAAATTTACAAAATTCTTCTCCTAATAAACATTGTACAATGCAATTTTAATTCTCCCTAATATTTTTTAGGGTTATTTTTAGGCCAATGAAGCTAATACATTATATGCTCCATGAATACCCAGTATAGTTTTATTATCTGAACTCTTCTTATACCACTACTTCATTCATTAATTTTTAAAATAAATATTAAAAGAAACTATGCATCAAAAAACAAATTATCGTGCATTGGCCTCTTTGTGAGAGGTTCAAGATTCAAACCCAACTTAATAATATCAAAAATTTAAATTTTAATGTAATCTACATTATTATATATCTTAAATATTAAATGAAGACCTTAATGACTCAATAATAACTCTACAATAACAAAATACAGGGATTCTCATCGAAATATAAAAAAATTGGCATGTAAGAGTGTAATGTGGAACTATTGAATGTTGCTAAGAGTGGTAAGAAGCCTCATACCTAGTTTCCATAAAAATACATATGACTAGGGTTTTGGATTTGAGTTGTACATGCTTTTAAGTCGTAGATGTTGCAAACCATTTAAATAAATGGTCAAAGAAACCTCATTGAAAGTGCTTCGGATAAAATAGTATCTCCCGTGTTATTAGACTGGACCCAAAATACATATGACTAGGATGCTTAAGAAATCCTTAACATTTTTGTTTGACCATCTCCACTACTAGCTTTCTTTTTTTTGTATGCGCATGTGTGCAAATGTTGGCCTTATGATCCTATCCTTATAAATTTTAGTATATATAGATTATACAAGGCTACTTCCTACTTCCACCCAAGCTATTATTTCTTTTTTGTTTGATTTTTTAACCAGTTGCCTCTACGATTTTAATTGAACATGGCAATTGTCGTAGCATCCATTACAAAATTTAGGGTGGACATACTATCTATTTCAATAGTGCAGTCACATGTTCCATCTCCACAATGCTGGCTCAAGGGTTCCAACATTGATGTAACTGTTTCGCCCATAAGCCCTGGACACTTCTTCATATATAAATATTTCATCGATAAAACATACAGAGAGCTGGTGGGCTCAATGAAGAAGGTGCTTTCTAAGATGCTGCTCCTATATTATCAGATGGGTGGAAGGTTTAAACTTGCAAGAAATGACCAAGCCATGGTGTTTCATTAACTAAAGCCCTACGTAGCCATACCCTTCTGTTGTGGATGACACCAAGCAAACCCCTAGAAAATAAAATACAAAAAATAAGCTAGATATGATTTTATTAAATTTACATGTTGACAATTTTACACTCCCATAACTATTTGAAAAGAAAGAATATTCAGATATAAAACTAGTACCAAACTTCCCAAAAGAAAAACAAAGTAGGAAAATAAATTATTGCAATAGCCAAAGGGAGATCACTACCAAAATTCCCAAAAGAAAAACAAAGTGGAAAAGAATATTGCAATATCCAAAGGGAGATCACAATATACAATAGAGAAGCTCACTACCCTCTAGGAAGACCCCACACGCTAAAGGAAAACCTCTACATATACCACTAAAAAAACATGATGCCTTGAGAAGACAAGGCTCCCAATCAACTAGCACCTATTCTACACAAAGTATATATAGATGGTACCAAATCCCTACTATGAGAAAAACATAAAAAAATAAGAGGCTCCAAAAAGCATAGGAAATATCCCCCCCAAGCCTTCTAAACATCCATAACCAACACCCACAACTAACCATGATCATCTACAATTAAACAAAGAGGTCTTGTTGCAATAGCCCAATATTCACCATCAAGTTTACCACTTTGTTTACTTGCTGAAAAAATATGTTGAATTTGAGCCTTCGATCTTGAAGAAAAACTTTTGACTACTTCTGCCATGATATTTGCTATCTTCCAATGTAGGGTGCAAGACTTCTTGACTAGATTAAAAATATTTAATGATTCCTCTTCCACTATAACTTTATTAAAACCAAAGGATTCCATCGATAAGAGGCCTTGAAGGAGTGCTCTAGATTTCATAGAATGGGTGGCCTAGATTGAATTTCTTTTGGTAAAGGTACCTAGTAGATCTCCTTTATCATTTCTAAGTACACCACCTACCACACAAGACTCAGGTTCCCATTAGAAATACCGTTGAAGTTTATTTTAACCCAATCCATAGGGGAATGGGATAAAAAAATGAGGATATCAAAGAGGAAGGAAGAAGGTCATTAGACATACTTTTTTAAGGAAAAAAAAGCTTAAGCTCTATCGAGGCTTCATTAAGGAGTGCACCATGCAGATCCGAGAAAAAAAAGGTCACATTCTCCATAAATAATCCAATCACTCAATCATACCCAAGCTCTTTAAAATTCAAATCCTCTACCCCAAAAACTTTCACCTACTTTCTACCAAATATATGTTGCAACCCTTCACATCCATAATCAAAATTCTACTCCATATCCACCACCTCCCAACTACTACACCCTTGTCCCATAATACGCTGACCACTTTCAAATGGATGCTCCATTTTTCCTATGCTCAAACCTATGGATTTATTAATAATTCAACCCCCTTGTTTGTGATTGATGCCATGTGGTATACCCGAGTGGGACAACTACGGTTGGCCATAAAGCTAGGTTTTTAGGGCTTCTAAACTACAAAATATTTTGTCCTAAGGGAGACAACACCACTATTTAGGCTTTGGCTCTTCTTCAGGAGGTCCAAGGTTCAAACCACGATGTGGACGAGTGTGTGAGGGAGTCGATGTGTGGTGGTTGTGTTAAATTTCCTATTGATAAGCATAGCTCTCGGCTTTAAGAGGGATCATGTTTGGGAGGATAATGCTCAGAGTACATTAACCAAATAAAAATATTGAGATTTTAATTTCAATATTTTAATTGTAGTTTATTATAACCATTTTATTTTTTTTTAAATCTTTTAATAATCTTATATTACAATATTAAATTTAAAACATAAATGTAAGATAATAAATATTATTTTGAAATAGTATGTAGAACCATTAAATTTCCTATTGATAAGCATAGCTCTCGGTTTTACGAGGGATCATGGTTGGGAGGAGACTGTTCAGCGTACACTAACCAAATAAAAAAATATTAAGATTTAAATTTCAATATTTTAATTGTATAGTCTATTATTACTATTTTAATTTTTTTTAAATATTTTAATAATCTTATATTACAATATTAAATTTAAAACTTAAATTTAAGATAATAAATATTATTTTAAAATAGTATGTAGACACATAGATATTAACGTGGAACCAAATTCCAATCATGTGAAATACGATTAAATTTAAAACTTAAATTTAAGATAATAAATATTATTTTTAAATAGTATGTAGACACATGGGTATTAACATGGAATGAAATTCTAATCATGTGAAATACAATTAGGGGCATAATCCTCTACCATTCTTATGATTCAATTCAACTAATAAATACTACAATTTATTAGTATAAGATTGAAATTTAAAGTTTTACTTTTTTTATATTTTAATTGGCTAATTTATTATTATTATTTTAATTTTTTTAAATATTTTTAATAGTCTTATATTTATAATAATTTATAATATTAAATTTAAAAATTAAATTTAAGATATATATATATATATATATATATATAATGTTTAAAGTAGTATATATATATTAGGTAAGAGAAGGGGTTTTAAAAGATCTTCAAACCTAATACATATGGGATTGAGAAAGAGCAAGAGATAATGCATCATTCTTATAGAAAATAGTCTTTAAGCAAAATAATATTCAGATATAAAACTAGTACCAAACTTCCCAAAAGAAAAACAAAGTAGGAAAACAAATTGTTGCAATACCCAAAGGGAGATCACAACCAAAATTCCCAAAAGAAAAATAAAGTGGAAAAAAAATGTTGCAATATCCAAAGGGAGATCACAAGATACAATAGAGAAGCTCACTACCCTCTAGGAAGACCCCACACGCTAAAGGAAAACCTCTACATATACCACTAAAAAAAACATGATACCTTGAGAAGACAAGGCTCCCAATCAACCGGCACCCATTGTACACAAAGTATATATAGATGGCACCATATCCCCCGTAGTCTCCAAAACTTCCATAACCAACATCCACAACTAACCATGATCATCCACAATTAAATTCTGAACACTTTGAGGAAATTTTATCATCCAAACAAAGAGGTCTTGTTGCAATAGCCCAATATTCACCATCAAGTTTACCGCTTTTTTTCCTTCATGAAAAATATGTTGAATTTGAGCCTTCGATCTTGAAGGAAAAATTTTGACTACTTCTACCATGATATTTGCTATCTTCCAGTACGGGGTGCAAGACTTCTTGACTAGATTAAAAATATTTAATGATTCCCCTTCCACTATAACTTTATTAAAACCCAAGGATTCCACCAATAAGAGGCCTTGAAGGAGTGCTCTAGCTTTCATAGAATGGGTGGCCTGGACTGAATTTTTTTGGCAAAGGCACCTAGTAGATCTCCTTTATCATTTCTAAGTACACCACCTACCACACAAGACTCAGGTTCCCATTAGAAGTACCGTCGAAGTTGATTTTAACCCAATCCATAGGGGAAGGGGACCAAAAAACTGAGGATCTCAAAGAGGGAGGAGGCGGGTCATTAGACATAGTTTATTGAGGAAAACCAAGCTTAAGCTCTACCGAGGCTTCATTAAGGAGCCCACCATGCAGATCCAAGAAACAAAAGGTCACATTCTCCATAGATGCTCCAATCACTCAATCATACCCAAGCTCTTTAAAATCCAAATCCTCTACCCCAACAACCTTCACCCACTTTCTACCAAATAGATGTTGCAACCCTTTACATCCATAATCAACATTCCACTCCATCTCCACCACCTCCCAACTACTACACCCCCACCCCATACTATGCTGACCACTTTCAAATGGATGCTCTTGTGGTTCAAAATCTAACAATGTTGACCATACCTTATGAAATGCAGGTCATGCAAGAATAGATTAAATAGTTACAAATGTGCTCAACTAGCTATGAGTATAACAAACCCACTTATAGTGAGTTGTTCTCAGAACCTATTCACCCCTCTATGATCATGCCATAATACCCCTCCAAATTTGAATGTCCTAAGTTCAAAAAATTTAAAAGTAAGAAGGACCATCGAGAATATTTGAGCAACTATCGATTTTTCTACTACCAAATCAGTGGTAGCGACACCCTCATACTCAATACCTTCCCTTAGTTTCTTGGGGGACCAACACTAAGTTGGTATAGTAACTTGCCTAGGCATAGTCTATACACATTTGAACAGCTAGCCAATGCCTTCTTGGAGCACTTTTTGATCAACATAAGGAATAAAATATCATTACCAGACCTATATAGTCTATAACAATTTGATGTCGAGCCTATCCATGATTATGTTGCAAGATGGCAAACAATTACTAATGAGCTATCCTTTCCCATCCCCTAACCTGAGCTAGTTAAGGTATTTGCAAGGAGTTGCATTAAAGCCATCTTAGGTAATTTGCAAATGCAACAGCATGGCTCCTTCGAGGAGGCAACTACACATGCCAAATTAATAGAGGAAGTCAAAATTCAAAAGGGGAAGATCAAAGCCTATAAGAATCTAGACTATACCCCAAATTTATTCAGTAAGGGAAATCCTAATCCAAATTGAGGAAGATCAAAGCCTATAAGAATCCAGACTATACCCCAATGTTGTGCACTGGTCCACCAAGTTTGGGGACCATATTGAAACTCAAAACCCTAGCCTCACATTTGTTGAAGTCTAAGATTTTGAATACTATAAGAGATCAACATTCTCTTTTACAATTCATAAACTTTAAAAACTTTAATATCTTCATATTCTTATGTAAAAAATTTACAAAATTCTTCTCCTAATAAACATTCCACAATAAACTTTTAATTCTCCCTAATAGTTTTTAGGGTTATTTTTAGGCCCATGAAGCTAATACATTATATGCTCCATGAATACCTAGCATACTTTTATTATCTGGACTCTTCTTATACCACTACTCCGTTCATTAATTTTTAAAATAAATATTAAATGAAACTATGCATCAAAAAACAAATTATCGAGCTTTTGCCTCTCTGTGAGAGGTTCAAGGTTCAAACCCCACTCAATATGAGGGAACAAAAATCTCTCATAAAAACATGTGTAAACTCATTTAAATAAAAATAAATTATCACATAAAACTAAATTACAATATCATTTTTTAAATATATATATTTTTAAATATAATTTTATTTTTATATTAATTTAATCATATAAGATTCTATTTACTATCGCTAAAATTTAATATCTAAAAATTTAAATTTTAATGTAATCTACATTATTATATATCTTAATTAATGAAGACCTTGATGACCCAATAATAACTCTTTACAATAAGAAAGGACATATTAGCATAGCCATGTTTGGGATTCTCATCGAACTATAAAAAAAATTGGCATGTAAGAGTGTAGTGTGGAACCGTTGAATGTTGCTAAGAGTGTTAAGAAGCCTCGTACCTGTTTCCCATAAAAATACATATGACTAGGGTTTCGGATTTGAGTCGTGCGCGCTTTTAAGTCGTAGATGTTGCAAACCATTTAAATAAGCGGTCAAAGAAACCTCATGGAAAGTGCTTCGGATAAAATAGTATGTTCCGCGTTATTAGACTGGACCCAAAATACATATGACTGGGATGCCTAGGAAATCGTTAACATTTTGGTTTGACCGTCTCCGCTACTAGCTTTCTTTTGTCTGTATGCGCACGCCTGCAAATGCCGGCCTTATGATCCTATCCTTATAAATTTCAGTATATATAGGTTATACAAGGCTACTTCCTACTTCCATCCAAGCTATTATTTCTTTTGTGTTTGAGTTTTTAACCAGCTGCCTCTACGGTTTTAATTGAACATGGCAATTGCCGTAGCGTCCATTACAGAATTTAGGGTGGACATACTATCTACTTCAATAGTGCAGTCACCTGTTCCATCTCCACAATGCTGGCTCAAGGGTTCCAACATTGATCTAACTGTTCCGCCCATAAGCCCTGGCCACTTCTTCGTATATAAATGTTTCACCGGTAAAACATACGGAGAGCTGGTGGGCTCGATGAAGAAGGCGCTTTCTGAGACGCTGCTCCTATATTATCCGGTGGGCGGAAGGTTTAAACTCGGGAGAAATGACCAAGCCAAGGTGTTCCATTCACTGAAGCCCTACGTAGCCATACCCTTCTGTTGTGGATGACACCAAGCAAACCCCTAGAAAACCAAATACAAAAAATAAGTTAGATATGATTTTATTAAATTTACACGTTGACAATTTTACACTCCCATAACTATTTGAAAAGAAAGAATGTTGCAATAGGAGAGCTTCCGTAACAGTTTTTAATAGCCGTTTGAAAAGCACCCTTCCATAACCGTCTCCAATAGCCGTTTGAAAAGCAAGCTTCCATAACCGTCTCCAATAACAGTTTGACATAACCGTCTCCAATAACCGTGTGAAAAACACCCTCCTATAGCCGTTGAAAAGAAAGTACGCTCCAATAGCAGCGTAGCCATTTGAAAATCATTATTTAATTGTTGTCTGATTTGGTTTCCTTCTTATTTTGATCTTCCTGCCTTGGGTTGGGCTGCCTTGTGGTTATTTTTTTTTAATGAATTGAAGGAGAACAATGGAGGAACGCTTCCGCGGATAAGCAAATAACCTAGGGTTAAACTACTACTTTACTTATCCTAACTGTTAGATTAGTTGACTAAAGACACGTTCCCGCAAAGTACTTTGGGTTTCCGCATCTCAGGTTTGGAGGTCGGAGCGAAAAGGGAAGAGTATAAAATTGATATGGTCATCGTTACAGAGGTGGTAAAGGTTTACGGTTGCTTCGTTCTACAAACAATAAAATTAAGATAGTTGGATAGATGTTTCAGTTTCTTGACTTTAATTCATTATTATCTTTTCAAGCAAAGGGGAATGGAACCAAAATATTTAATATGAAAACTTCTTTGAAATGTTATGGTTGTTAGAAATATGACCACTTGAAGAGATATTCTATCATCCAAGCTTTGATTCTTATAATGTTTGACTGCACCTAGGGTTTGCACCCCTTTCATAAAGACTGTAGTCAAATGTGCCACTCTAATCCATAGCATCTATAGATTATCATCTTTGGTTCAATATAAAGTGTAATGATTATAATTATTAAGATAATATAATACTTTAATCCTAATTTAACATTAGAATTTTAATTTAAATTTTAGATTATAATCTAGTTTTTTCTAATTTTATATTTTTATGTTTTTTATTTATTAGTATAATATTGAAATTTGAGATATCCTCATGGGTAGAGTAGTTGGAAAATGCTCTGGACCTACTCAGGGTCCATTCCCACCATGTTGGATATGCAGCCATAGATGGCAAATATCCTATGTGGTGGCTCCATTTTCTCTATGCTTAAACCTATGGATATATTAATTATTCAACCTCCTTGTGATTGATGCCATGTTTTATACCCATTCCCACTGCCTTCACTTGACAAATTACCTGTGTGTTGGCTCCATTTTTCCTATGCTCAAACCTATGGATTTATTAATAATTCAACCCCCTTGTTTGTGATTGATGCCATGTGGTATACCCGAGTGGGACAACTATGGTTGGCCATAAAGCTAGGTTTTTAGGGCTTCTAAACTACCCAACATTTTTTCCTAAGGAAGACAATGCCATTGTTTAGGCTTTGGCTCTTCTTCAGGAGGTCCAAGGTTCAAACCGCGATGTGGACGAGTGTGTGAGGGAGTCGATGTGTGGTGGTTGTGTTAAATTTCCTATTGATAAGCATAGCTCTCAGCTTTAAGAGGGATCATGTTTGGGAGGATAATTCTCAGAGTACATTAACCAAATAAAAATATTGAGATTTTAATTTCAATATTTTAATTGTAGTTTATTATAACCATTTTATTTTATTTTTAAATATTTTAATAATCTTATATTACAATATTAAATTTAAAACTTAAATGTAAGATAATAAATATTATTTTGAAATAGTATGTAGAACCATTAAGGGGGAGACATAGCTTACACTAACCAAATAAAAAAAATATTAAGATTTAAATTTCAATATTTTAATTGTATAGTCTATTATTACTATTTTAATTTTTTTAAATCTTTTAATAATCTTATATTACAATATTAAATTTAAAACTTAAATTTAAGATAATAAATATTATTTTAAAATAGTATGTAGACACATAGATATTAACGTGGAACAAAATTCCAATAATGTGAAATACGGTTAAAATTAAATTTAAGATAATATTAAATTTAAGATAATAAATATTATTTTTAAATAGTATGTAGACACATAGGTATTAACATGGAATGAAATTCTAATCATGTGAAATACAATTAGGGGCATAATCCTCTACCATTCTTATGATTCAATTCAACTAATAAATACTACAATTTATTAGTATAAGATTGAAATTTAAAGTTTTAATTTTTTTTTTTATATTTTAATTGGCTAATTTATTATTATTTTAATTTTTTTAAATATTTTTAATAGTCTTATATTTATAATAATTTATAATATTAAATTTAAGATATATATATATTTAAAGTAGTATATATATATTAGGTAAGAGAAGGGGTTTTAAAAGATCTTCAAACCTAATACATATGGGATTGAGAAAGAGCAAGAGATAATGCATCATTCTTATAGAAAATAGTCTTTAAGCAAAAGAATATTCAGATATAAAACTAGTACCAAACTTCCCAAAAGAAAAACAAAGTAGGAAAACAAATTGTTGCAATACCCAAAGGGAGATCACAACCAAAATTCCCAAAATAAAAATAAAGTGGAAAAAAAATTGTTGCAATATCCAAAGGGAGATCACAAGATACAATAGAGAAGCTCACTACCCTCTAGGAAGACCCCACATGCTAAAGGAAAACCTCTACATATACCACCAAAAAAAACATGATACCTTGAGAAGACAAGGCTCCCAATCAACTGGCACCCATTGTACACAAAGTATATATAGATGGCACCAAATCCCTGCTAGGAGGAAAATATCAAAAAATAAGAGGCTCCAAAAAGCATAGGAAATATCCCCCTAGCCTCCTAAACTTCCATAACCAACACCCACAACTAACCATGATCATCCATAATTAAATTTTGAAGACTCTGAGGAAATTTTATCATCCAAACAAAGAGGTCTTGTTGCAATAGCCCAATATTCACCATCAAGTTTACCACTTTTTTCCTTCATGAAAAATATGTTGAATTTGAGCCTTCGATCTTGAAGGAAAAATTTGGACTTCTTCTACCATGATATTTGCTATCTTCCAGTGTAAGGTGCAAGACTTCTTGACTAGATTAAAAATATTTAATGATTCCCCTTCCACTATAACTTTATTAAAACCCAAGGATTCCACCAATAAGAGGCCTTGAAGGAGTGCTCTAGCTTTCACAGAATGGGTGGCCTGGATTGAATTTTTTTTGGCAAAGGCACCTAGTAGATCTCCTTTATAATTTCTAAGTACACCACCTACCACACAAGACTCAGGTTCCCATTAGAAGTACCATTGAAGTTGATTTTAACCCAATCCATAGGGGAAGGGGACCAAAAAATTGAGGATCTCAAAGAGGGAGGAGGCGGGTCATTAGACATAGTTTGTTGAGGAAAACCAAGCTTAAGCTCTACCGAGGCTTCATTAAGGAGCCCACCATGCAGATCTAAGAAACAAAAGGTCACATTCTCCATAGATGCTCCAATCACTCAATCATACCCAAGCTCTTTAAAATCCAAATCCTCTACCCCAACAACCTTCACCCACTTTCTACCAAATAGATGTTGCAACCCTTTACATCCATAATCAACATTCCACTCCATATCCACCACCTCCCAACTACTACACCCCCACCCCATACTATGCTGACCACTTTCAAATGGATGCTCTTGTGGTTCAAAATCTAACAATGTTGACCATACCTTATGAAATGCAGGTCATGCAAGAATAGATTAAATAGTTACAAATGTGCTCAACTAGCTATGAGTATAACAAACCCACTTATAGTGAGTTGTTCTCAGAACCTATTCACCCCTCTATGATCATGCCATAATACCCCTCCAAATTTGAATGTCCTAAGTTCAAAAAATTTAAAAGTAAGAAGGACCATCGAGAATATTTGAGCAACTATCAATTTTTCTACTACCAAATCAGTGGTAGCGATACCCTCATACTCAATACCTTCCCTTAGTTTCTTGGGGGACCAACACTAAGTTGGTATAGTAACTTGCCTAGGCATAGTCTATACACATTTGAACAACTAGCCAATGCCTTCTTGGAGCACTTTTTGATCAACATAAGGAATAAAATATCATTACCAGACCTATATAGTCTATAACAATTTGATGTCGAGCCTATCCATGATTATGTTGCAAGATGGCAAACAATTACTAATGAGCTATCCTTTCCCATCCCCTAACCTGAGCTAGTTAAGGTATTTGCAAGGAGTTGCATTAAAGCCATCTTAGGTAATTTGCAAATGCAATAACATGGCTCCTTCGAGGAGGCAACTACACATGCCAAATTAATAGAGGAAGTCAAAATTCAAAAGAGGAAGATCAAAGCCTATAAGAATCCAGACTATACCCCAAATTTATTTAGTAAGGGAAATCCTAATCCAAATTGAGGAAGATCAAAGCCTATAAGAATCCAGACTATACCCCAATGTTGTGCACTGGTCCACCAAGTTTGGGGACCATATTGAAACTCAATACCCTAGCCTCACATTTGTTGAAGTCTAATATTTTGAATATTATAAGAGATCAACATTCTCTTTTACAATTCATAAACTTTAAAAACTTTAATATCTTCATATTCTTATGTAAAAAATTTATAAAATTCTTCTCCTAATAAACATTCCACAATAAAATTTTAATTCTCCCTAATAGTTTTTAGGGTTATTTTTAGGCCCATGAAGCTAATACATTATATGCTCCATGAATACCTAGCATATTTTTATTATCTGGACTCTTCTTATACCACTACTCCATTCATTAATTTTTAAAATAAATATTAAATGAAACTATGCATCAAAAAACAAATTATCGAGCTTTGGCCTCTCTGTGAGAGGTTCAAGGTTCAAACCCCACTCAATATGAGGGAACAAAAATCTCTCATAAAAACATGTGTAAACTCATTAAAAAAAATTATCACATAAAACTAAATTACAATATCATTTTTAAAAAATATTTTTTTAAATATATTTTTTTAAATACGATTTAAAAAAAATATATTTTTATTTTTATATTAATTTAATCATATAAGATTCTATTTACTATCGCTAAAATTTAATATCTAAAAATTTAAATTTTAATGTAATCTACATTATTATATATCTTAATTATTAAATGAAGACCTTGATGACCCAATAATAACTCTTTACAATAACAAAGGACATATTAGCATAGCCATGTTTGGGATTCTCATCGAACTATAAAAAAATTGGCATGTAAGAGTGTAGTGTGGAACCGTTGAATGTTGCTAAGAGTGTTAAGAAGCCTCGTACCTGTTTCCCATAAAAATACTTTTAAGTTGTTAGATGTTGCAAACCATTTAAATAAGCGGTCAAAGAAACCTCATGGAAAGTGCTTCGGATAAAATAGTATGTTCCGCGTTATTAGACTGGACCCAAAATACATATGACTGGGATGCCTAGGAAATCGTTAACATTTTGGTTTGACCGTCTCCGCTACTAGCTTTCTTTTGTCTGTATGCGCACGCCTGCAAATGCCGGCCTTATGATCCTATCCTTATAAATTTCAGTATATATAGGTTATACAAGGCTACTTCCTACTTCCATCCAAGCTATTATTTCTTTTGTGTTTGAGTTTTTAACCAGCTGCCTCTACGGTTTTAATTGAACATGGCAATTGCCGTAGCGTCCATTACAGAATTTAGGGTGGACATACTATCTACTTCAATAGTGCAGTCACCTGTTCCATCTCCACAATGCTGGCTCAAGGGTTCCAACATTGACCTCTAACTGTTCCGCCCATAAGCCCTGGCCACTTCTTCGTATATAAATGTTTCACTGGTAAAACATACGGAGAGCTGGTGGGCTCGATGAAGAAGGCACTTTCTGAGACGCTGCTCCTATATTATCCGGTGGGCGGAAGGTTTAAACTCGGGAGAAATGACCAAGCCAAGGTGTTCCATTCACTGAAGCCCTACGTAGCCATACCCTTCTGTTGTGGATGACACCAAGCAAACCCCTAGAAAACCAAATACAAAAAATATGTTAGATATGATTTTATTAAATTTACACGTTGACAATTTTACACTCCCATAACTATTTGAAAAGAAAGAATGTTGCAATAGGAGAGCTTCCGTAACAGTTTTTAATAGCCGTTTTAAAAGCACCCTTCCATAACCGTCTCCAATAACCGTTTGAAAAGCAAGCTTCCATAACCGTCTCCAATAACGTTAAGGCATAATCGTCTCCAATAACCGTGTGAAAAACACCCTCCTATAGCCGTATGAAAAGAAAGTACGCTCCAATAGCAGCGTAGCCATTTGAAAATCATTATTTAATTGTTGTCTGATTTGGTTTCCTTCTTATTTTGATCTTCCTGCCTTGCGTTGGGCTGCCTTGTGGTTATTTTTTTTTAATGAATTGAAGGAGAACAATGGAGGAACGCTTCCGCGGATAAGCAAATAACCTAGGGTTAAACTACTACCTTACTTATCCTAACTGTTAGATTAGTTGACTAAAGACACATTCCCGCAAAGTACTTTGGGTTTCCGCATCTCAGGTTTGGAGGTCGGAGTGAAAAGGGAAGAGTATAAAATTGATATGGTCATCGTTACAAAGGTGGTAAAGGTTTGCGGTTGCTTCATTCTACAAACAATAAAATTAAGATAGTTGGATAGATGTTTCAGTTTCTTGACTTTAATTCATTATTATCTTTTCAAGCAAAAGGGAATGGAACCAAAATATTTAATATGAAAACTTCTTTGAAATGTTATGGTTGTTAACAATATGATCACTTGAAGAGATATTCTATCATCCAAGCTTTGATTCTTATAATGTTTGACTGCACCTAGGGTTTGCACCCCTTTCATAAAGACTGTAGTCAAATGTGCCACTCTAATCCATAGCATCTATAGATTATCATCTTTGGTTCAATATAAAGTGTAATGATTATAATTATTAAGATAATATAATACTTTAATCCTAATTTAACATTAGAATTTTAATTTAAATTTTAGATTATAATCTAGTTTTTTCTAATTTTATATTTTTATGTTTTTTATTTATTAGTATAATATTGAAATTTGAGATATCCTCATGGGTAGAGTAGTTGGAAAATGCTCTGGGCCTACTCAGGGTCCATTCCCACCCTGTTGGATATGCAGCCATAGATGGCAAATGTCCTGTGTGGTGGCTCCATTTTCTCTATGCTCAAACCTATGGATATATTAATTATTCAACCTCCTTGTGATTGATGCCATGTTTTATACCCATTCCCACTGCCTTCACCTGACAAATTACCTGTGTGTTGGCTCCATTTTTCCTATGCTCAAACCTATGGATTTATTAATAATTCAACCCCCTTGTTTGTGATTGATGCCATGTGGTATACCCGAGTGGGACAACTATGGTTGGCCATAAAGCTAGGTTTTTAGGGCTTCTAAACTACCAAATATTTTGTCCTAAGGGAGACAACGCCACTATTTAGGCTTTGGCTCTTCTTCGAGAGGTCCAAGGTTCAAACCACGACGTGGACGAGTGTGTGAGGGAGTCGATGTGTGGTGGTTGTGTTAAATTTTCTATTGATAAGCATAGCTCTCGGCTTTAAGAGAGATCATGTTTGGGAGGATAATGCTCAGAGTACATTAACCAAATAAAAATATTGAGATTTTAATTTCAATATTTTAATTGTACTTTATTATAACTATTTTATTTTTTTTAAATATTTTAATAATCTTATATTACAATATTAAATTTAAAACTTAAATGTAAGATAATAAATATTATTTTGAAATAGTATGTAGAACCATTAAATTTCCTATTTATAAGCATAGCTTACACTAACCAAATAAAAAAAATATTAAGATTTAAATTTCAATATTTTAATTGTATAGTCTATTATTACTATTTTAATTTTTTTTAAATATTTTAATAATCTTATATTACAATATTAAATTTAAAACTTAAATTTAAGATAATAAATATTATTTTAAAATAGTATGTAGACACATAGATATTAACGTGGAACCAAATTCCAATTTAAATTTAAGATAATACTTAAATTTAAGATAATAAATATTATTTTTAAATAGTATGTAGACACATAGGTATTAACATGGAATGAAATTCTAATCATGTGAAATACAATTAGGGGCATAATCCTCTACCATTCTTATGATTCAATTCAACTAATAAATACTACAATTTATTAGTATAAGATTGAAATTTAAAGTTTTACTTTTTTTATATTTTAATTGGCTAATTTATTATTATTATTATTATTTTTTTAAAATATTTTTAATAGTTATATTTATAATAATTTATAATATTAAATTTAAGATATATAATGTTTAAAGTAGTATATATATATTAGGTAAGAGAAGGGGTTTTAAAAGATCTTCAAACCTAATACATATGGGATTGAGAAAGAGCAAGAGATAATGCATCATTCTTATAGAAAATAGTCTTTAAGCAAAAGAATATTCAGATATAAAACTAGTAGCAAACTTCCCAAAAGAAAAACAAAGTAGGAAAATAAATTGTTGCAATACCCAAAGGGATATCACAACTAAAATTCCCAAAATAAAAACAAAGTGGAAAAAAAATTGTTGCAATATCCAAAGGGAGATCACAAGATACAATAGAGAAGCTCGCTACCCTCTAGGAAGACCCCACATACTAAAGGAAAACCTCTACATATACCACCAAAAAAACATGATACCTTGAGAAGACAAGGCTCCCAATCAACTGGCACCCATTGTACACAAAGTATATATAGATGGCACCAAATCCCTGCTAGGAGGAAAACATCAAAAAATAAGAGGCTCCAAAAAGCATAGGAAATATCCCCCTAGCCTCCTAAACTTCCATAACCAACACCCACAACTAACCATGATCATCCATAATTAAATTCTAAAGACTTTGAGGAAATTTTATCATCCAAACAAAGAGGTCTTGTTGCAATAGCCCAATATTCACCATCAAGTTTACCGCTTTGTTTCCTTCATGAAAAATATGTTGAATTTGAGCCTTCGATCTTGAAGGAAAAATTTTGACTGCTTCTGCCATGATATTTGCTATCTTCCAGTGCAGGGTGCAAGACTTCTTGACTAGATTAAAAATATTTAATGATTCCCCTTCCACTATAACTTTATTAAAACCCAAGGATTCCACCAATAAGAGGCCTTGAAGGAGTGCTCTAGCTTTCACAGAATGGGTGGCCTGGATTGAAATTTTTTTGGCAAAGGCACCTAGTAGATCTCCTTTATCATTTCTAAGTACACCACCTACCACACAAGACTCAGGTTCCCATTAGAAGTACCGTTGAAGTTGATTTTAACCCAATCCATAGGGGAAGGGGACCAAAAAACTGAGGATCTCAAAGAGGGAGGAGGCGGGTCATTAGACATAGTTTGTTGAGGAAAACCAAGCTTAAGCTCTACCGAGGCTTCATTAAGGAGCCCACCATGCAGATCTAAGAAACAAAAGGTCACATTCTCCATAGATGCTCCAATCACTCAATCATACCCAAGCTCTTTAAAATCCAAATCCTCTACCCCAACAACCTTCACCCACTTTCTACCAAATAGATGTTGCAACCCTTTACATCCATAATCAACATTCCACTCCATCTCCACCACCTCCCAACTACTACACCCCCACCCCATACTACGTTGACCACTTTCAAATGGATGCTCTTGTGGTTCAAAATCTAACAATGTTGACCATACCTTATGAAATGTAGGTCATGCAAGAATAGATTAAATAGTTACAAATGTGCTCAACTAGCTATGAGTATAACAAACCCACTTATAGTGAGTTGTTCTCAGAACCTATTCACCCCTCTATGATCATGCCATAATACCCCTCCAAATTTGAATGTCCTAAGTTCAAAAAATTTAAAAGTAAGAAGGACCATCGAGAATATTTGAGCAACTATCGATTTTTCTACTACCAAATCAGTGGTAGCGACACCCTCATACTCAATACCTTCCCTTAGTTGCTTGGGGGACCAACACTAAGTTGGTATAGTAACTTGCCTAGGCATAGTCTATACACATTTGAACAACTAGCCAATGCCTTCTTGGAGCACTTTTTGATCAACATAAGGAATAAAATATCATTACCAGACCTATATAGTCTATAACAATTTGATGTCGAGCCTATCCATGATTATGTTGCAAGATGGCAAACAATTACTAATGAGCTATCCTTTCCCATCCCCTAACCTGAGCTAGTTAAGGTATTTGCAAGGAGTTGCATTAAAGCCATCTTAGGTAATTTGCAAATGCAATAACATGGCTCCTTCAAGGAGGCAACTACACATGCCAAATTAATAGAGGAAGTCAAAATTCAAAAGGGGAAGATCAAAGCCTATAAGAATCCAGACTATACCCCAAATTTATTCAGTAAGGGAAATCCTAATCCAAATTGAGAAAGATCAAAGCCTATAAGAATCCAGACTATACCCCAATGTTGTGCATTGGTCCACCAAGTTTGGGGACCATATTGAAACTCAAAACCCTAGCCTCACATTTGTTGAAGTCTAAGATTTTGAATACTATAAGAGATCAACATTCTCTTTTACAATTCATAAACTTTAAAAACTTTAATATCTTCATATTCTTATGTAAAAAATTTATAAAATTCTTCTCCTAATAAACATTCCACAATAAACTTTTAATTCTCCCTAATAGTTTTTAGGGTTATTTTTAGGCCCATGAAGCTAATACATTATATGCTCCATGAATACCTAGCATATTTTTATTATCCTGGACTCTTCTTATACTACTACTCAGTTCATTAATTTTTAAAATAAATATTAAATGAAACTATGCATCAAAAAACAAATTATCGAGCTTTGGCCTCTCTGTGAGAGGTTCAAGGTTCAAACCCCACTCAATATGAGGGAATAAAAATCTCTCATAAAAACATGTGTAAACTCATTAAAAAAATAAATTATCACATAAAACTAAATTACAATATCATTTTTTAAATATATATTTTTTAAATTTAAAATATTTTTTATTTTTATATTAATTTAATCATATTCTATTTACTATGGCTAAAATTTAATATCCAAAAATTTAAATTTTAATATAATCTACATTATTATATATCTTAAAACCTTGATGACCCGATATTAAATGAAATAACTCTTTACAATAACAAAGGACATATTAGCATAGCCATGTTTGGGATTCTCATCGAACTATAAAAAAAATGGCATGTAAGAGTGAAAATTGGCATGTAAGAGTGTAGTGTGGAACCGTTGAATGTTGCTAAGAGTGTTAAGAAGCCTCGTACCTGTTTCCCATAAAAATACATATGACTAGGGTTTCAGATTTGAGTCGTGCGCGCTTTTAAGTCGTAGATGTTGCAAACCATTTAAATAAGCGGTCAAAGAAACCTCATGGAAAGTGCTTCGGATAAAATAGTATGTTCCGCGTTATTAGACTGGACCCAAAATACATATGACTGGGATGCCTAGGAAATCGTTAACATTTTGGTTTGACCGTCTCCGCTACTAGCTTTCTTTTGTCTGTATGCGCACGCCTGCAAATGCCGGCCTTATGATCCTATCCTTATAAATTTCAGTATATATAGGTTATACAAGGCTACTTCCTACTTCCATCCAAGCTATTATTTCTTTTGTGTTTGAGTTTTTAACCAGCTGCCTCTACGGTTTTAATTGAACATGGCAATTGCCGTAGCGTCCATTACAGAATTTAGGGTGGACATACTATCTACTTCAATAGTGCAGTCACCTGTTCCATCTCCACAATGCTGGCTCAAGGGTTCCAACATTGATCTAACTGTTCCGCCCATAAGCCCTGGCCACTTCTTCGTATATAAATGTTTCACCGGTAAAACATACGGAGAGCTGGTGGGCTCGATGAAGAAGGCGCTTTCTGAGACGCTGCTCCTATATTATCCGGTGGGCGGAAGGTTTAAACTCGGGAGAAATGACCAAGCCAAGGTGTTCCATTCACTGAAGCCCTACGTAGCCATACCCTTCTGTTGTGGATGACACCAAGCAAACCCCTAGAAAACCAAATACAAAAAATAAATTAGATATGATTTTATTAAATTTACACGTTGACAATTTTACACTCCCATAACTATTTGAAAAGAAAGAATGTTGCAATAGGAGAGCTTCCGTAACAGTTTTTAACAGTTTTTAATAGCCGTTTGAAAAGCACCCTTCCATAACCGTCTCCAATAGCCGTTTGAAAAGCAAGCTTCCATAACCGTCTCCAATAACCGTTTGAAAAGCACGATTCCATAACCGTCTCCAATAACCGTGTGAAAAACACCCTCCTATAGCCGTTTGAAAAGAAAGTACGCTCCAATAGCAGCGTAGCCATTTGAAAATCATTATTTAATTGTTGTCTGATTTGGTTTCCTTCTTATTTTGATCTTCCTGCCTTGGGTTGGGCTGCCTCGTGGTTATTTTTTTTTTAATGAATTGAAGGAGAACAATGGAGGAATTCTTCCGCGGATAAACAAATAACTTAGGGTTAAACTACTACTTTACTTATCCTAACTGTTAGATTAGTTGACTAAAGACACGTTCCCGCAAAGTACTCTGGGTTTCTGCATCTCAGGATTGGAGGTTGGAGCGAAAAGGGAAGAGTATAAAATTGATATGGTCATCGTTACAGAGGTGGTAAAGGTTTACGGTTGCTTCGTTCTACAAACAATAAAATTAAGATAGTTGGATAGATGTTTCAGTTTCTTGACTTTAATTCATTATTATCTTTTCAAGTAAAAGGGAATGGAACCAAAATATTTAATATGAAAACTTCTTTGAAATGTTATGGTTGTTAGAAATATGACCACTTGAAGAGATATTCTATCATGATTCTTATAATGTTTGACTGCACCTAGGGTTTGCACCCCTTTCATAAAGAGTGTAGTCAAATATGCCACTCTAATCCATAGCATCTATAGATTATCATCTTTGGTTCAATATAAAGTGTAATGATTATAATTATTAAGATAATATAATACTTTAATCCTAATTTAACATTAGAATTTTAATTTAAATTTTAGATTATAATCTAGTTTTTGCTAATTTTATATTTTTATGTTTGCTATTTATTAGTATAATATTAAAATTTGAGATATCCTCATGGGTAGAGTAGTTGGAAAATGCTTTGGGCCTACTCAGGGTCCATTCCCACCATGTTGGATATGCAGCCATAGAAGGCAAATATCTTGTGTGGTGGCTCCATTTTCTCTATGCTCAAACGTATTGATATATTAATTATTCAACCTCCTTGTGATTGATGCCATGTTTTATACCCATTCCCACTGCCTTCACCTGAAAAATTACCTGTGTGTTGGCTCCATTTTTCCTATGCTCAAACCTATGGATTTATTAATAATTCAACCCCCTTGTTTGTGATTGATGCCATGTGGTATACTCGAGTGGGACAACTATGGCTAGCCATAAATGTAGGTTTTTAGGGCTTCTAAACTACCCAATATTTTTTCCTAAGGAAGACAATGCCAATGTTTAGGCTTTGGCTCTTCTTCAGGAGGTCCAAGGTTCAAACCGCGAGGTGGACGAGTGTGTGAGGGAGTCGATGTGTGGTGGTTGTGTTAAATTTCCTATTGATAAGCATAGCTCTCAGCTTTAAGAGGGATCATGTTTGGGAGGATAATACTCAGAGTACATTAACCAAATAAAAATATTGAGATTTTAATTTCAATATTTTAATTGTAGTTTATTATAACCATTTTATTTATTTTTTAAATATTTTAATAATCTTATATCACAATATTAAATTTAAAACTTAAATGTAAGATAATAAATATTATTTTGAAATAGTATGTAGAACCATCATAGCTTACACTAACCAAATAAAAAAAATAAGATTTAAATTCCCATTCCCAGTGCCTTCACTTGACAAATTACCTGTGTGTTGGCTCTTTTTTTCCTATGCTCAAACCTATGGATTTATTAATAATTCAACCCCCTGTTTGTGATTGATGCCATGTGGTATACCCGAGTGGGAAAACTATGGCTAGCCATAAATCTAGGTTTTTAGGGCTTCTAAACTACCCAACATTTTTTCCTAAGGAAGACAACACCATTGTTTAGGCTTTGGCTCTTCTTTAGGAGGTGCAACGTTCAAACCACGAGGTGGACGAGTGTGTGAGGGAGTCGATGTGTGGTGGTTGTGTTAAATTTCCTATTGATAAGCATAGCTCTCAGATCTAAGAGAGATCATGTTTGGGAGGATAATACTTAGAGTACATTAACCAAATAAAAATATTGACATTTTAATTTCAATATTTTAATTGTAGTTTTTTATAACCATTTTTTTTTTTAATATTTTAATAATCTTATATTACAATATTAAAGTTAAAAATTAAATGTAAGATAATAAATATTATTTTGAAATAGTATGTAGAACCATCATAGCTTACACTAACCAAATAAAAAAATATTAAGATTTAAATAATGTCCAATAATAATGGTTAAATTTAAAAATTAAATTTAAGATAATACATAAATTTAAGATAATAAATATTATTTTTAAATAGTATGTAGACACATAGGTATTAACATGGAATGAAATTCTAATCATGTGAAATACAACTAGGGGCATAATCCTCTACCATTCTTATGGTTCAATTCAACTAATAAATACTACAATTTATTAGTCTAAGATTGAAATTTAAAGTTTTACTTTTTTAATATTTTAATTGGCTAATTTATTATTATTATTTTAAATTTTTTAAATCTTTTTAATATTCTTATATCCTAAATTTATTCAGTAAGGGAAATTGTAATCCAAATTGAGGAAGATAAAAGCCTATAAGAATCCAAACTATACCCCAATGTTGTGCACTAGTCCACCAAGTTTGGGGACCATATTGAAACTCAAAACCCTAGCCTCACATTTGTTGAAGTCTAAGGTTTTGAATACTATAAGACATCAACATTCCTTTAAAAACTTTAATATCTTCATATTCTTATGAAAAAAATTATAAAATTCTTCTCCTAATAAATATTCCACAATACTCTTTTAACCCTCCCTAATAGTTTTTAGGGTTATTTTTAAGCCCATGAAGCTAATACATTATATCCTCCATGAATACCTAGCATATTTTTATTATCTCAACTCTTCTTATACTATTACTTCGTTCATTAATTTTTAAAATAAATATCAAATGAAACTATGCATCAAAAAACAAATTATCGAGTTTTGGCCTCTCTATGAGAGGTTCAAGATTCAAACCCCACTCGATATGAGGGAATACAAATCTCTCATAAAAACATGTGTAAATTTATTAAAAAAACAAATAATCACATAAAACTAAATTACAATATCATTTTTTAAATATTTATTTTTTTCAATATGATTTTTAAAATAATATTTTTTATTTTTATTTTGATTTAATCATATAAGAGTCTATTTACTATCGCTAAAATTTAATATCCAAAAATTTAAATTTTAATGTAATCTACATTATTATATATCTTAAATATTAAATGAAGACCTTCATGACCCAATAATAACTCTACAATAACAAAGGACATATTAGCATAGCCATGCTTGGGATTCTCATCGAAATATAAAAAAAATTGGCATGTAAGAGTGAAAATTGGCATGTAAGAGTGTAGTGTGGAACCGTTGAATGTTGCTAAGAGTGTTTAGAAGCCTCGTACCTGTTACCCATAAAAATACATATGACTAGGGTTTCGGATTTGAGTCGTGCGCGCTTTTAAGTCGTAGATGTTGCAAACCATTTAAATAAGCGGTCAAACAAACCTCATGGTAAGTGCTTCGGATAAAATAGTATGTTCAGCGTTATTACACTGGACTCAAAATACATATGACAGGGATGCCTAGGAAATTGTTAACATTTTGGTTTGACCGTCTCCCCTACTAGCTTTCTTTTGTCTGCATGCGCACGCCTGCAAATGCCGGCCTTACGATCCTATCCTTATAAATTTCAGTATATATAGATTATACAAGGCTACTTCCTATTTCCATCCAAGCTATTATTTCTTTTGTGTTTGAGTTTTTAACCAGCTTCTTCTACGGTTTTAATTGAACATGCCAATTGCCTTAGCGTCCATTACAGAATTTAGGGTGGACATACTATCTACTTCAATAGTGCAGTCACCTGTTCCATCTCCACAATGCTGGCTCAAGGGTTCCAACATTGACCTAACTATTCCGCCCATAATCCCTGGCCACTTCTTCGTATATAAATGTTTCACTGGTAAAACATACGGAGAGCTGGTGGGCTCGATGAAGAGGGCGCTTTCTGAGACGCTGCTCCTATATTATCCGGTGGGCGGAAGGTTTAAACTCGAGAGAAATGACCAAGCCAAGGTGTTCCATTCACTGAAGCCCTACGTAGCCATACCCTTCTGTTGTGGATGACACCAAGCGAACCCGTAGAAAACCAAATACAAAAAATAAATTAGATAGGATTTTATTAAATTTACACGTTGACAATTTTACACTCCCATAATTATTTGAAAAGAATGAATGTTGCAATAGGAGAGCTTCCGTAACAGTTTTTAATAGCTGTTTGAAAAGCACCCTTCCACAAACTTCCATAACCGTCTCCAATAACCGTTTGAAAAGCACGATTCCAGAACCGTCTTCAATAACTGTCTGAAAAACACCCAGCTATAGCCATTTGAAAATCATTATTTAATTGTTGTCTGATTTGGTTTCCTTCTTATTTTGATCTTCCTGCTTTGGGTTGGGCTGCCTCGTGGTTATTTATTTTTTAATGAATTAAAAGAGAATAATGGAGAAACTCTTTTGAGGATAAACAAATAACATAGGGTTAAACTACTACCTTAATTATTCTAACTGTTAGATTGGTTGACTAAAGATATATTCCGGCAAAGTACTCTGGGTTTCTGCATCTCAGGATTCAACTAGGGGCATAATCCTCTACCATTCTTATGATTCAATTCAACTAATAAATACTACAATTTATTAGTATAAGATTGAAATTTAAAGTTTTACTTTTTTTTATATTTTAATTGACTAATTTATTATTATTATTTTATTTTTTTTAAATATTTTCAATAGTCTTATATTTATGATAATTTATAATATTAAATTTAAAAATTAAATTTAAGATATATATAATATTTAAAGTATTATATATATACTAGGTAAGAGAAGGGGTTGTAGGTGAGTTGGATAGGAGAGGGGAATACTCCAAGGGAGGTCCCAGGATCAAACCTCTACCCTACCAAAAAGCTGAATTGGGTATCTAATATCCAATTGATAATGTTGGTGCGGACAGGATTAGATGCGACCCCCGAGTGACTTTGACTGTTTAGAACCCCCTGTTCGTGGTCTCTCAGACCAAGGCGGCTTTGTAAGGGGTTTTTTGCTTTAAAAAAAAAAAAGAGAAGGGATTTTAAAAGATCTTAAAATATAATACATATGGGATTGAGAAAGAGCAAGAGATAATGCATCATTCTTATAGAAAATATTATTTGAGGAAAAAAATATTCAGATATAAAACTAGTACCAAACTTCCCAAAAGAAAAGAAAAGTAGGAAAACAAATTGTTGCAATACCCAAAGGGATATCACAACCAAAATTCCTAAAATAAAAATAAAGTGGAAAAAAATTGTTGCAATATCCAAAGGGAGATCACAAGATACAATAGAGAAGCTCGCTACCTTCTAGGAAGACCCCACACGCTAAAGGAAAACCTCTACATATACCACCCAAAAGAACATGATGCATTGAGAAGACAAGACTCCCAATCAATGGGCATCCATTGTACACAAAGTATATATAGATGGCACAAAATCCCTGCTAGGAAGAAAACATCAAAAAATTAGAGGCTCCAAAAAGCATAGGAAATATCCCCCTAGCCTCCTAAACTTCCATAACCAACACCCACAACTAACCATGAGCATCCATAATTAAATTTTGAACACTTTGAGGAAAAATTATCTTCCAAACAAAGAGGTCTTGTTGCAATAGCCCAATATTCGCCATCAAGTTTACCGCTTTTTTCCTTCATGAAAAATACGTTGAATTTGAGCCTTCGATCTTAAAGGAAAAATTTGTACTTCTTCTACCATGATATTTGTTATCTTCTAGTGCAAGGTGCAAGACTTATTGACTAGCTTAAAAATATTCAATGGTTCCCCTTCCACTATAACTTTATTAAAACCCAAGGATTCCACCAATAAGAGGCCTTTAAGGAGTGCTCTAGCTTTCACCAAATGGGTGGCCTGGACTGAATTTTTTTTGGCAAAGGTACCATGTAGATGTCCTTTCTCATTTCTAAGTACACCACCTACCACACAAGACTCAGGTTCCCATTATAAGTACCGTTAAAGTTTATTTTAACCCAATCCATAGGGGAAGAGGACCAAAAAATTGAGGATCTCAAAGAGGGAGGAGGCAGGTCATTAGACATAGTTTATTGAGGAAAACCATGTTTAAGCTTTACCGAGGATTCATTAAGGAACCCACCATGCGGATCTAAGAAACAAAAGGTCACATTCTCCACAGATGCTCCAGTTTGTACCCAATAGATGTTGCAATCCTTTACATCCATAATCAACATTCTACTCCATCTCCACCACCTCCCAACTACTACACCACCACCCCACACTACATTGACCACTTTCAAATGGATGCTCTTGTAGTTCAAAATCTAACAATGTTGACCATACCTTATGAAATGTATGTCATGCAAGAAAAGATTAAATAGTTACAAATGTGCTCAACTAGCTATGAGTATAACAAACCCACTTATAGTTAGTTGTTCTCAAAACCTATTCATACCTCTATGATCATGGCATAATACCCCTCCAAATTTGAATGTTTTAAGTTAAAAAAATTTAAATGTAAGAAGGACCATCGAGAATATTTGAGCAACTATCGATTTTTCTACTTCCAAATTAGTGTTAACGATATCCTGATACTCAATACCTTCCTTTAGTTGCTTGGGGGACCAACACTAATTTGGTATAGTAACTTGCCTAGGCATAGTCTATACACATTTGAATAGCTAGCCAATGCCTTCTTGGAGCACTTTTTGGTCAACATAAGGAATAAAATATCATTACCAGACCTATATAGTCTATAACAATTTGATGTCGAGCCTATCCATCATTATGTTGCAAGATGGAAAATAATTACTAATGAGATATCCTTTCCCATTCCCTAACCTGATCTAGTTAAGGTATTTACAAGGAGTTGCATTAAAGTCATATTAGGTAATTTGCAAATGCAACAAAATGGCTCCTTCAGGGAGGCAACTACACATGCCAAATTAATAGAGGAAGTCAAAATTCAGAAAGGGAAGATCAAAGTCTATAAGAATCCAGACTATATCCCAAATTTATTTAGTAAGGGAAATCGTAATCCAAATTGAGGAAGATCAAAGCCTATAAGAATCCAAACTATACCCCAATGTTGTACATTGGTCCACCAAGTTTGGGGATCATATTGAAACTCAAAACCCTAGCCTCACATTTGTTGAAGTCTAAGATTTTGAATACTATAAGAGATCAACATTCCTTTAAAAAATTTAATATCTTCATATTCTTATGTAAAAAAATTACAAAATTCTTCTCCTAATAAACATTCCAAAACAAACTTTTAACTCCCCCTAATAGTTTATAAGGTTATTTTTAGGCCCATGAAGCTAATACATTATATCCTCCATGAATACCTATCATATTTTTATTATCTGGACTCTTCTTATACTATTACTTCATTCATTAATTTAAAAAATATATATTAAATGAAACTATGCATCCAAAAAGAAATTATCGAGCTTTGGCCTCTCTATGAGAGGTTCAAGATTCAAACCCCACTCGATATGAGGGAATAAAAATCTCTCATAAAAACATGTGTAAATTTATTAAAAAACAATTAATCACATAAAACTAAATTACAATATCATTTTTTAAATGTTAATTTTTTTAAATACGATTTTAAAAAATATATTTTTATTTTTATATTAATTTAATCATATAGGATTCTATTTACTATCGCTAAAATTTAATATTCAAAAATTAAAATTTTAATGTAATCTACATTATTATATATCTTAAATATTAAATGAAGACCTTCATGACCCAATAATAACTCTACAATAACAAAGGACGTATTAGCATAGCCATGCGTGGGATTCTCATCGACATATAAAAAAAACATATAAAAAAGATTGGCATGTAAGAGTGAAAATTGGGATGTAAGAGTGTAATGTGGAACCGTTGAATGTTGCTGAGAGTGTTAAGAAGCCTCGTACCTGTTTCCCATAAAAATACATATTACTAGGGTTTCGGATTTGAGTTGTGCACGCTTTTAAGTCGTAGATGTTGCAAACCATTTAAATATACAGTCATAGATGTTGCAAACCATTTAAATATACGGTCAAAGAAACCTCATGGAATGTACTTCGGATAAAATAGTATGTTCCGCGTTATTAGACTGGACCCAAAATACATATGACTGGGATGCCTAGGAAATCGTTAACATTTGTTTGACCGTCTCCCGTCTCCGCTACTAGCTTTCTTTTGTCTTTTGTCAGTATGCGCACGGCTGCAAATGTCGGCCTTATGATCCTATCCTTATAAATTTCAGTATATATAGATTATACAAGGCTACTTCCTACTTCCACACAAGCTATTATTTCTTTTGTGTTTGAGTTTTTAACCAGCTGCCTCTAGGGTTTTAATTGAACATGGCAATTGCCGCAGCGTCCATTACAAAATTTAGGGTGGACATACTATCTACTTCAATAGTGCAGTCACCTGTTCCATCTCCACAATGCTGGCTCAAAGGTAACTGTTCAGCCCATAAGCCCTGGCCACTTCTTCGTATATAAATGTTTCACCGGTAAAATATACGGAGAGCTGGTGGGCTCGATGAAGAAGGCGCTTTCTGAGACGCTGCTCCTATATTATCCGTTGGGCGGAAGGTTTAAACTCGGGAGAAATGACCAAGCCAAGGTCTTCCATTCACTGAAGCCCTACGTAGCCATACCCAAACACAAAAAAATAAGTTAGATATGATTTTATTAAATTTACACGGTGACAATTTTACACTCCCAAACCCCTAAAAAACCAAACACAAAAAAAATAAGTTAGATATGATTTTATTAAATTTACAGGTTATACAATTTTACACTCCCATAACTATTTGTAAAAGAAAGAATGTTGCAATAGAAGAGCTTTCGTAATAGTTTTTAATAGCCGTTTGAAAAGCACCTTTCCATAACCGTTCCATAACCGTCTCCAGCCGTTTGAAAAGCAAGCTTCCATAACCGTCTCCAATAACCGTTTGAAAAGCACGCCGTCTCCAATAACCCTCCTATAGCCGTTGAAAAGAAAGTACGCTCCAATAGCAGCGTAGTCATTTGAAAATCATTATTTAATTGTTGTCTGATTTGTTTTCCTTCTTATTTTGATCTTCCTGCCTTGCGTTGGGCTGCCTTGTGGTTATTTTTTTTTAATGAATTGAAAGAAAATAATGGAGGAATGCTTCCGCGGATAAGCAAATAATCTAAGGTTCCAGCAACGTACTCTAGGTTTCCGCATCTCAAGTTTGGAGGTCGGAGCGAAAAGGAAAGAGTATAAAATTGATATGGTGATTGTTAAAGAGGTGGTAAAGGTTTGCGGTTGCTTAGTTGGATAGATGTTTCAGTTTTTTTACTTTAATTCATTATTATTTTTTCAAGCAAAGAGGAATAGAACCAAAACATTTAATATGAAAACTTCTTTGAAATATTATGGTTGTTAGCAATATGACCACTTTAAGAGATATTCTATCATCCAATCTTTGATTCTTATAATGTTTGGAGGAATGCTTCCACGCATAAGCAAATAATCTAAGGTTCCCACAAAGTACTCTAGGTTTCCGCATCTCAAGTTTTGAGGTTGGAGCGAAAAGGGAAGAGTATAAAATTGATATGGTCATTGTTACAGAGGTGGTAAAGGTTTGCGGTTGCTTCATTCTACAAACAATAAAATTAAGATAGTTGGATAGATGTTTCAGTTTCTTGACTTTAATTCATTATTATTTTTTCAAGCAAAGAGGAATAGAACTAAAATATTTAATATGAAAACTCCTTTGAAATGTTATGGTTGTTAGCAATATGACCACTTTAAGAGATATTCTATCATCCAATCTTTGATTCTTATAATGTTTGACCTGCATCTAGGGTTTGCACCCTTTTCATAAAGAGTGTAGTCAAATGTGCCACTCTAATCCATAGCATCTATAGATTGTCATATTTGGTTCAATATAAGTGTAATGATTATAATTATTAATATAATATAATACTTTAATCCTAATTTAACATTATAATTTTTAATTTAAATTTTATAATATATTCTAGATTTTTCTAATTTTATATTTTTATGTTTGTTATTTATTAGTATAATATTGAAATTTGAGATATCCTCATGGGTAGAGTAGTTGGAAAATGCTTTGGGTCTACTCAGGTTCCATTCCCATCATTTTAGATATGCAGCCATAGATGGCAAATGTCCTGTGTGGTGGCTCCATTTTCTCTATGCTCAAACCTATGGATATATTAATTATTCAACCTCCTTGTGATTGATGCCATGTGTTATACCCATTCCCATTGCCTTCACCTAACAAATTACATGTGTGTTGGTTCCATTTTTCCTATGCTCAAAACTATGGATTTATTAATAATTCAACCCCCTTGTTTGTGATTGATGCCATGTGGTATACCCGAGTGGGACAGCTATGGTTGACCATAAATCTAGGTTTTTAGGGCTTCAAAACTAACCAAAATTTTGTCCTAAGGGAGACAACACCATTTTTTATGCTTTGGCTCTTCTTCAGGAGGTCCAAGGTTCAAACCTCAACATTGATGAGTGTGTGAGGGAGTCAATGTGTGGTGGTTGTATTAAATTTCTTATTCATAATCATAGCTCTTGGCTTTAAGAGGGATAATGTTTGGGAGAATAATAGTCAGAGTACATTAACCAAATAAAAATATTGAGATTTTAATTTCAAAATTTTAATTGTAGTTTATTATAACCATTTTATTTATTTTTTAAAATATTTAATAATCTTATATCACAATATTAAATTTAAAACTTAAATGTAACATAATAAATATTATTTTGAAATAGTATGTAGAACCATTAAATTTCCTATTGATAAGCATAGCTCTCGATTTTACTAGGGATCATGGTTGGGAGGAGACTGTTGAGCGTACACTAACCAAATAAAAAAAAATATTAAGATTTAAAACTTAAATTTAAGATAATAAATATTATTTTAAAATAGTATGTAGACACATAGATATTAACATGGAACCAAATTCCAATCATGTGAAATACGGTTAAATTTAAATCTTCAATTTAAGCTAATACTTAAATTTAAGATAGTAAATATTATTTTTAAATAGTATGTAGATTAACATGGAATGAAATTCTAATCATGTGAAATACAATTAGGGGCATAATCCTCTACCATTATTATGATTCAATTCAACTAATAAATACTATAATTTATTAGTATAAGATTGAAATTTAAAGTTTTACCTTTTTATATATATTTTAATTGGCTAAATTATATATATTAAATTTAAAAATTAAATTTAAGATATATAATGTTTAAACTAGTATATATATTAGGTAAGAGAAGATGTTTTAAAAGATCTTCAAACCTAATACATATGGGATTAAGAAAGAGAAACAGATAATGCATCATTCTTATAGAAAATAGTCTTTAAGCAAAAGAATATTCAGATATAAAACTAGTACCAAACTTTCCAAAAGAAACATAAAGTAGGAAAATAAATTATTGCATTACCCAAAGGGAGATCACAACCAAAATTCCCAAAATAAAAACAAAGTGGAAAAAAATTGTTGCAATATCCAAAGGGAGATCACAAGATACAATAGAGAATATCGTTACCCTGTAGGAAGACCCCACATGCTAAAGGAAAACCTCTACATATACCACCAAAAAAAACATGATGCTTTGAGAAGACAAGGCTCCCAATCAACTGACACCCATTGTACACAAAGTATATATAGATGGTAGCAAATGCCTTCTAGGAGGAAAACATCAAAAAATTAAAGGCTCCAAAAAGCATAGGAAATATCCCCCCTAGCCTCCTAAACTTCCATAACCAAAACCCACAACTAACCATGATCATCCAAAATTAAATTTTGAAGACTCTGAAGAAATTTTATCATCCAAAAAAAGAAGTCTTGTTGCAATAGCCCAATATTCACCATCAAGTTTACCGCTTTTTTTCCTTCATGAAAAATATGTTGAACTTTAGCCTTCGATCTTGAAGGAAAAATTTTGACTTCTTTTGCCATGATATTTTCTATCTTCCAATGTGGGGTGTAAGAATTCTTGACTAGATTAAAAATATTTAAAGATTCTCCTTCCACTATAACTTTATTAAAACCCAAGGATTCCACCAATAAGAAGTCTTGAAGGAGTTCACTAGCTTTCATGAAATGGGTGGCCTGGGTTAAATTTTTTTTAGCAAAGGCACCTAGTAGATCTCCTTTATCATTTCTAAGTAAACCACCTACCATAAAAGACTTATGTTCCCATTAGAATTATCGTTGAAGTTTATTTTAACCCAATCCATAAAGGAAGGGGACCAAAAAACTAAGGATCTCGAAGAGGGAGGAGGCGTGTCATTAGACATAGTTTGTTGAGGAAAACCAAGATTAAGCTCTACCAAGGCTTCATTAAGGAGCCCACCATATAGATTCAAGAAACAAAAGGTCACATTCTTGACAGATGCTCCAATCACTCAATCATACCCAAGCTCTTTAAAATCTAAATCCTCTACCTCAACAACCTTCACCCAATTTCTACTAAATAGATTATATATATCTTAAATTTAATTTTTAAATTTAATATTATAAATTATTATAAATATAAGACTATTAAAAATATTTTAAAAAATTAAAATAATAATAATAAATTAGCCAATTAAAATATTAAAAAAATTAAACTTTAAATTTCAATATTATACTAATAAATTGTAGTATTTATTAGTTGAATTGAATCATAAGAATGGTAGAATATTATGCCCCTAATTGTATTTCACATGATTAGAATTTCATTCCATGTTAATACCTATGTGTCTACATACTATTTAAAAATAATATTTATTATCTTAAATTTAAGTATTATCTTAAATTTAAGTTTTAAATTTCACCGTATTTCACATGATTGGAATTTGGTTCGATGTTAATATCTATGTGTCCACATACTATTTTAAAATAATATTTATTATCTTAAATTTAAGTTTTAAATTTAATATTGTGATATAAGATTATTACAAGATTTAAAAAAAATTAAAATAGTAATAATAGACTATACAATTAAAATATTGAAATTTAAATCCTAATATTTTTTTATTTGGTTAGTGTACGCTGAATAGTCTCCTCCCAACCATGATTCCTTGTAAAACCAAGAGCTATGCTTATCAATAGGAAATTTAATGGTTCTAAATACTATTTCAAAACAATATTTATTATCTTACATTTATGTTTTAAATTTAATATTGTAATATAAGATTATTAAAAGATTTAAAAAAATAAAATAGTTATAATAAAGTACAATTAAAATATTGAAATTAAAATCTCATATTTTTATTTGGTTAATGTACTCTGAGCATTATCCTCCCAAACATGATCTCTCTTACAGATGAGAGTTATGCTTATCAATAGGAAATTTAACACAACCACCACATATCAACTCCCTCACACACTCGTCTACATTATGGTTTGAACCTTCTACCTCCTTAAGAAGAGCCAAAGCCTAAACAGTGGCATTGTCTCCCTTAGGACAAAATATTGGGTAGTTTAGAATCCCTAAAAACCTAGCTTTATGGCCAACCATAGTTGTCCCACTCAGTTATACCACATGGGATCGATCACAAACAAGGGGGTTGAATTATTAATAAATCCATAGGTTTGAGCATAGGAAAAATGGAGCCAACACACAGGTAATTTGTCATGTGAAGGCATTAGGAATGGGAGTAACACATGGCATCAATCACAAGGAGGTTGAATAATTAATATATCCATAGGATTAAGCATAGAGAAAATAGAGCCACCATTTGCCATCTATGGTTGCTTATCCAACGGGGTGGGAATGGACACTAAGTAGACCCAGAGCATTTTCCAACTCCTCTACCCATGAGGATATCTCAAATTTCAATATTATACTAATAAGTAGAAAACATAAAAATATAAAATTAGAAAAAACTAGATATAATCTAAAATTTAAATTAAATTTCTAATGTTAAATTAGGATTAAAGTATTATATTATCTTAATAATTATAATCATTACACCTTATATTCAACCAAATATGATAATCTATAGATGTTATGGATTAGAGTGGCACATTTGACTAGTCTTTATGAAAGGGGTGCAAACCCTAGGTGCAGTCAAACATTATAAGAATCAAAACTTGGATGATAGAATATCTCTTCAAGTGATCATATTGTTAACAACCATAACATTTCAAAGAAGTTTTCATATTAAATATTTTTGTTCCATTCCCCTTTGCTTGAAAAGATAATAATGAATTAATGTCAAGAAACTGAAACATCTATCAAACTATCTTAATTTTATTATTTGTAGAACGAAGCAACCACAAAACTTTACCACCTTTGTAATGATGACCATATCAATTTTATACTCTTCCCTTTTCACTCTGACATCAAAACCTAAGATGCGAAAACCCAAAGTACTTTGGGGGAACGTGTCTTTAGTCAACTAATCTAATAGTTAGAATAAGTAAGGTAGTAGTTTAACCCTAGGTTATTTTCTTATCCGTGGAAGTGTTCCTCCATTGTTCTCCTTCAATTCATTAAAAAAAATAACCACAAGGTAAACCAATGCAAGGCAAGAAGATCCAAATAATAAGGAAACCAAATCAGACAACAATTAAATAATGATTTTCAAATGGCTACGCTGCTATTGGAGTGTACCTTATTTTCATATGACTATAGGAGGGTGTTTTCTACACGGTTATTGGAGACGATTATGGAATCATGATTTTCAAATAGTTATTGGAGATGGTTATGGAATCTTGATTTTCAAATGGCTATTGACTATTGGAGATGGTTATGGAAGGGTGCTTTTCAAATGGCTACTAAAAATAGTTACGAAAGCTCTCCAACAATATTTCTTTTCAAATAGTTATGGGAGTGTAAATTTGTCAACGTGTAAATTTAATAAAATCATATCTAACATATTTTTTGTATTTGGTTTTCTAGGGATTTGCTTGGTGTCATCCACAATAGAAGGGTATGGCTACGTAGGGCTTCAGTGAAAGGAACACCTTGGCTTGGTCATTTCTCCCGAGTTTAAACCTTCTGCATACCAGATAATATAGGAGCAGAGAGAGTGCCTTCTTCATTGAGCCCACTAGCTCTCCGTATGTTTTACCGGTGAAACATTTATATATGAAGAAGTGGCCAGGGCTTATGGGCGGAACAATTAGATCAATGTTGGATCCCTTGAGCTAGCATTGTGGAGATGGAATAAGTGACTGCACTATTGAAGTAGATAGTATGTCCACCCTAAATTATGTAATGGACACTATAGCAATTGCCATGTTCAATTAAAATCGTAGATGCATCTAGTTAAAAACTCAAAAACAAAAGAAATAATAGGTTGGATGGAAGTAGGAAGTAGCCTTGTATAACCTATATATACTAAAATTTATAACTATAGGATTATAAGATCAAAATTTGTAGGTGTACGCATACAGAAAAAAGAAATCTAGTAGCGGAGATGATCAAACCAAAATTTTAACGATTTGCTAGGCATCCCAGTCATATGTATTTTGGATCCAGTCTAATAACGTGGAATATACTATTTTATCCGAATTTAATTGTGGATGATCATGGTTAGTTATGGGTGTTGGTTGTGTAAGTTTAGGAGGCTAGGGGAATATTTCCTATGCTTTTTGGAGCCTCTTATTTTTTGACATTTTCCTCCTAGCAGGGATTAGGTGCCATCTATATATACTTTGTGTACAATGGGTGCCAGTTGATTGGGAGCCTTGTCTTCTCAAGGTATCATGTTTTTTTGGTGGTATATGTAGAGGTTTTCCTTTAACGTGAAGGGTCTTCCTAGAGGGTAGTGAGCTTCTCTATTGTATCTTGTGATCTCCCTTTGGATATTGCAACAATTATTTTTCTGCTTTGCTTTTATTTTGTGAATTTTGGTTGTGATCTCCCTTTGGGTATTGCAACAATTTTTTTTCCTACTTTGTTTTTCTTTTGGGAAGTTTAGTACTAGTTTTATATCTGAATATTCTTTTTCTTAAAGACTATTTTCTATAAGAATTATGTATTATCTCTTGCTCTTTCTCAATCCCATATGTATTAGGTTTGAAGATCTTTTAAAACCCCTTCTCTTACCTAATATATATACTACTTTAAACATTATATATATATATATATATATATATTTAATTTTTAAATTTAATATTATAAATTATTATAAATATAAGACTATTAAAAATATTTTAAAAAATTAAAATAATAATAATAAATTAGCCAATTAACATATATAAAAAAGTAAAAGTTTAAATTTCAATCTTATACTAATAAATTGTAGTATTTATTAGTTGAATTGAATCATAAGAATGGTAGAGGATTATGCCCCTAGTTGTATTTCACATGATTAGAATTTCATTCCATGTTAATACCTATGTGTCTACATACTATTTAAAAATAATATTTATTATCTTAAATTTAAGTATTATCTTAAATTTAAGTTTTAAATTTAACCGTATTTCACATGATTGGAATTTGGTTCCATGTTAATATCTATGTGTCTACATACTATTTTAAAATAATATTTATTATCTTAAATTTAAGTTTTAAATTTAATATTGTAATATAAGATTATTAAAAGATTAAAAAAAATTAAAATAGTAATAATAGACTATACAATTAAAATATTGAAATTTAAATCTTAATATTTTTCTTTTAGTTGGTTCAATCTCCTCCCAACCATGATCCCTAATAAAATCAAGAGCTATGCCTATCAATAGCGATTTTAATGGTTCTACATACTATTTCAAATTAATATTTATTATCTTACATTTAAGTTTTAAATTTAATATTGTGATATAAGATTATTAAAATATTTAAAAAATAAATAAAATGGTTATAATAAACTACAATTAAAATATTAAAATTAAAATCTCAATATTTTTATTTGGGTAATGTACTCATAGTATTATCTTCCCAAACATGATCCCTCTTAAAGCCGAGAGCTATGCTTATCAATAAGAAATTTAACACAAACACCGCACATCAACTTCCTCACACACTCGTCCATGTCGCGGTTTGAACCTTGGACCTTTTAAAGAAGAGCCAAAGCCTAAATAGTGGTGTTGTCTCCCTTAGGACAAAATGTTGGGTAGTTTAGAAGCCCTAGAAACCTAGCTTTATGGCCAATCGTAGTTGTCCTACTCGGGATTACCACATGGCATCAATCACAAGCAAGGGGGTTGAATTATTAATAAATCCATAGGTTTGAGCATCGAAAAAAATGGAGCCAACACACGAGATAATTTGTCAGGTGAAGGAAGTGGGAATGGTTATAACACATGGTATCAATCACAAGGAGGTTAAATAATTAATATATCCATAGGTTTGAGCATAGATAAAATGGAGCCACCACACTGGACATTTGCCATCTATGGTTGCTTATCCAACAGGGTGGGAATGGACCCTGAGTAGGCCTAGAGCATTTTCCAACTACTCTACCCATGAGGATATCTCAAATTTCAATATTATACTAATAAATAGAAAACATAAAAATATAAAATTAGAAAAAACTAGATTATAATCTAAAATTTAAATTAAAATTCTAATGTTATATTAGGATTAAAGTATTATATTATCTTAATAATTATATTCATTACACTTTACATTTATATTGAACCAAATATGATAATCTATAGATACTATGGATTAAAGTGACACATTTGACTACAATATTTATGAAATGGGTGCAAACCCTAGGTGTAGTCAAACACTATAGGAATCAAAGCTTGGATGATAGAATATCTCTTCAAGTGGTCATATTGCTAACAACCATAACATTTCAAAGAAGTTTTCATAAAAATATTTTGGTTTCATTCCCTTTTACTTGAAAAGATAATAATGAATTTCAATCAAGAAACTGAAACATCTATCCAACTATATTAATTTTATTGTTTGTAGAATAAAACAACAACAAACCTTTACCACCTCTATAACGATGACCATATCAATTTTATAGTCTTCCCTTTTCGCTCCGACTTCCAAACTAGATATGGAGGAAACCTAGAGTACTTTGCGCGAACATGTCTTTAATCAACTAATCTAACAATTAGGATAAGTAAGGTAGTAGTTTAACCCTAAGTTATTTGCTTATCTATGGAAGCGTTCCTCCATTGTTCTCCTTCAATTCATTAAAAAAAAATAACAAGGCAAGAAGATCAAAATAAAAAGGAAACCAAATCAAACAACAATTAAATAATTATTTTTAAAGCTGCTATTGGTGCGTACTTTCTTTTCAACGGCTATAGGAGGGTGTTTTTTACACGGTTATTGGAGACGGATATGGAATCGTTCTTTTCAAACGGTTATGGAAGCTTGCTTTTCAAACATCTATTGGCTATAGGAGATGGTTATGGAAGCGTGCTTTTCAAACGACTATTAAAAACTATTACGGAATATTTCCTATTGCAACATTCTTTATTTTCAAATAGTTATGGAGTGTAAAATTGTCAACGTTTAAATTTAATAAAATCATATCTAACATATTTTTTTGTATTTTGTTTTCTAGGGGTTTGCTTGGTGTCATCCACAATAGAAGGGTATGGGTACGTAGGGCTTCAGTGAATGGAACACCTTGGCTTGGTCATTTATCCTGAGTTTAAACCTTTCACCCACCGGATAATATAGGAGCAGCGTCTCATAAAGTACCTTCTTCATCGAGTCGACCAGCTCTACGTATATTTTACCGATGAAACATTTATATACGAAGAAGTGGCCAGGGCTTATGGATAGAATAGTTAGATCAATATTGGATCGCTTGAGCCAAAATTGTGGAGATGGAACAAGTGATTGCACTATTGAAGTAGATAGTATGTCCACCCTAAATTCTGTAATGGACGCTATGATAATTGCCATGTTCAATTAAAATCGTAGAGGCAGTAGGTTAAAAACTCAAACACAAAAGAAATAATAGCTTGGAAGGAAGTAGGAAGCAACCTTATATATACTAAAATTTATAAGAATAAGATCATAAGGCCGGCATTTGCAGGCATGCACATACTGACAAAAGACAAAAGAAAGCTAGTAATAGAGACGGTCAAACCAAAATTTTAACGATTTCCTAGGCATCCCAATCATATGTATTTTGGGTCCAGTCTAATAACATAGAACAAACTATTTTATCCGAAGCTCTTTCCATGAGGTTTCTTTGACCGCTTATTTAAATGGTTTGCAACATCTACGACTTAAAAGCGCACACTACTCAAATCCGAAAGCCTATTCATATTTATTTTTATGGGAAAAAGGTATGAGGCTTCTTAACACTCTTAGCAACATTCAATGGTTCCACACTACACTCTTACATGCCAATTTTTTTATAGTTCCATGAGAATCCCAAACATGGCTATGCTAATATTTCATTTCTTATCATAAAGAGTTATTATTGGTTCATCAAGGTCTTAAGATATATAATAATGTAGTTTACATTAAAATTTAAATTTTGGATATTAAATTTTAGCTATAGTAAATAGAATATTATATGATTAAATTAATATAAAAAAAAAATTAAAATCATTTTTAAAAAATTATATTATAATTTAGTTTTATGTGATAATTTGTTTTTTTAATGAGTTTACACATGTTTTTATGAGATATTTTTGTTCCCTCATATTGAGTGGGGTTTGAACCTTGAACCTCTCACAGAGAGGCCAAAGTTGAATAACTTGTTTTTTGATGCATAGTTTCATTTAATATTTATTTTAAAAATTAATGAACGGAGTAATGGTATAAGAAGAGTCCAGATAATAAAAATATGTTAGGTATTCATGGAGCATATAATGTATTAGCTTCATGGGCCTAAAAATAACCCTAAAAACTATTAGGGAGAATTAAAATTTTATTGTGGAATGTTTATTAGGAGATGAATTTTGTAAATTTTTTACATAAGAATATGAAGATATTAACGTTTTTAAAGTTTATGAATTGTAAAAGAGAATGTTGATATATTATAGTATTCAAAATCTTAGACTTCAACAAATGTGAGGCTAGGGTTTTGAGTTTCAATATGGTCCCCAAACTTGGTGGACCAGTGCACAACATTGGGGTATAGTCTGGATTATTATAGGCTTTGATCTTCCTCAATTTGGATTAAGATTTCCCTTACTTAATAAATTTGGGATATAGTCCAGATTATTATAGGCCTTGATATTCCCCTTTTGAATTTTGAATTCCTCTATTAATTTGGCATGTGTAGTTTCCTCCTTGAAGGAGTCATGTTGTTGCATTTGCAAATTACCTAAGACGGCTTTAATGCAAATCCTTGTAAATACCTTAACTAGCTTAGGTTAGGGGATGGCAAATGATAGATCATTAGTAATTGTTTGCCATATTGCAACATAATCATGGATAGACTTGATATCAAATTGTTACAGACTATATAGGTCTAGTAATGATATTTTATTCCTTATGTTGATAAAAAGTGCTCCAAAAATGCATTGGCTAGCTGTTCAAATGTGTATAGACTATGCCTAGGTAAGTTACAATGCCAAAGTAGTGTTGGTACCCCAAGCACCTAAGGGAAGGTATTGAGTATGAGGGTATCACTACCACTGATTTGGTAGTAGAAAAATTGATAGTTTCTCAAATATTATTGATGGTCCTTCTTATTTTTAAATTTTTTAAACTTAGAACATTCAAATTTGGAGGGGTATTATGGCATGATCATAGAGGGGTGAATAGGTTCTGAGAACAACTCACTATAAGTGGGTTTGTTATACTCATAGCTAGTTGAGCATATTTGTAACTATTTAATCTATTCTTGCATGACCTACATTTCATAAGGTATGGTTAACATTATTAGATTTTGAACCACAACAACATCCATTTTAAACTTGTCAACGTAGTATGGGGTGGAGGTGTAGCAATTGGAAAGTTGTGGAGATGGATTGGAATGTTGATTATGGATGTAAAGGGTTGCAACATGTTTAAATTAGTATATATATTAGGTAATAGAAGGGGTTTTATAAGATCTTGAAACCTAATACATATGGGATTAAGAAAGAGCAAGAGATAATGCATCATTCTTATAGAAAATAGTCTTTAAGGAAAAAAATATTCAAATATAAAACTAGTACCAAATTTCCCAAAAGAAAAACAAATTAGGAAAAAAATTATTGGAATACCCAAAGGGCGATCACAACCAAAATTCCTAAAATAAAAATAAAGTGGAAGAAAAATTGTTGCAATATCCAAAATAAGATCACAATATTCAATATAGAAGCTCGCTACCCTCTATGAAGACCCTACACGCTAAAGGAAAACCTCTACATATACCACCAAAAAAAACATGATACCTTGAGAAGACAAGGCTCTCAATCAACTAGCACCCATTGTACACAAAGTATATATATATGGCACCAAATCCCTGCTAGGAGGAAAACATCAAAAAATAAGAGGCTCCAAAAAGCATGGGAAATATCCCCCCTAGCATCCTAAACTTCCATAACCAACACCCACAACTAACCATGATCATCCACAATTAAATTCTAAAGACTCTAAGGAAAGTTTATCATGCAAACAAAGAGGCCTTGTTGCAATAGCCCAATATTCACCATCAAGATTCCCGCTTTGTTTCATTCACAAAAGATATTTTGAATTTGAGCCTTCGATCTTGAAGGAAAAATTTTGAATGCTTCTACCATGATATTTTCTATCTTCTAGTATGGGGTGCAAGACATCTTGACTAGATTAAAAATATTTAACGATTCCCCTTCCACTATAACTTTATTAAAACCCAAGTATTCCACCAATAAGAGGCCTTGAAGGAGTGCTTTAGCTTTCACATAATGGGTGGCTTCATTAAGGATCCCACCATGCAGATTCAAGAAATAAAAGGTCACATTCTCCACAGATGCTCCAATCACTCAATCATACCCAAGCTCTTTAAAATACAAATTCTCTACCCCAACAACCTTCACCCACTTTGTACCAAATAGATGTTGCAACCCTTTACATCCATAATCAACATTCCACTCCATATCCACTACCTCCCAACTACTACACCCCCACCCCACACTACGCTGACCACTTTCAAATGGATGCTCTTGTGGTTCAAAATCTAACAATGTTGACCATACCTTACGAAATACAGGTCATACAAGAATAGATTAAATATTTACAAATGTGCTCAACTAGCTATGTGTATAACAAACCCACTTATAGTGAGTTGTTCTCATAACCTATTCACCCATTTATGATCATGCCATAATATCCCTCCAAATTTGAATGTCCTAAGTTCAAAAAATTTAAAATTAAGGACCATCAAGAATATTTGAGCAACTATCAATTTTTCTACTACCAAATCAGTGGTAGTGAGACCCTCATACTCAATACCTTCTGAAAGCACGAGATTTCGGGCGAAGGAAACACTAATTGCGATGCATTCAAAATCAAATACGCTTAAGTCCTAGAAATGTAAATTGCATGAAACGAAAGAAACGCATTGGAAGAGACACAAGCAAATGGAGAAAACACAGCCCTTTCATTAAACTTTCTTGATCTCTGTTACAAATACGCCTCCTCCCTTTTCAGGGGCTAGGAGCGTTAAAAGAATTTGACTACAATCGAGACTTAAGGTTCCTCTTTCCGCGTGCCCACACTTGAAATGGGCGGGCCAAGATGATGCCGTCGCTGATGTTGATGAGTCCTTCACCTCTGCTTCTCCTCCTGCGAACAAAGAAACAACGAAGATGTCAGTAGCACCTATTGCAAATAGTAAGTGTTTGTTCTCTAAAATCGCCAAAAGATGCATGTAAATAATTAGCCAAATCGATAGACAAAATGACTCTAAATGACCTGAAAATCTGACAGAGGATAGAAGACATCACCAGAAGGCCATTGCCACTGAGACAGTCGGCCAATCTGCCTTCAACTGGAATTCGTCCCTGGGCAGGACGAATTCTGACTGCTATTCGTCCCTGGGTGGGACGAATTCTTCGTGTTGGAAAAGCCGACCTGCTGCTGCTCCAATGTCGAATCTCGGGACCTGCAAAATGCCTGCAAATAGGGGGTTATGTAATTGGGGCCATTTTGGGATGACCCAGATGGTCGGATTCTCCCAATTTGGCCTCTATCCTCGAGAATTTGATATCGCCACCTGCAAGTTAGTGAAACAACAAAGCGACACAAAGCGTGATAAAATCTGATCAAAATGTTATGAAATTGAAGCTATGAGTTAACCAAACAGAATAACATGAGATGCAAACTGAAACAATAATCTAGAATGCTTTTGAAACAAAACTTAGAAAGTGCGGGGTGCCCAAGTGGGCCTCCCACCGTTGGCACTTGATCTTGGCGCCAATCCACTAGGGATGGGCCCAAAACCTCTTAGGATTGGGATGTCTGCAAATTGGTTGATTCAGGTGTCCATATGTTGGATTTGGGTCAGATTCAAGCTTCCAAAAGCCACCCAACAACCTCCCTTGCAAAAGAGATTGGTGGATGTGAGAAGGTGAATCAAAGGGGATGCAAGTGGGTGTTCAACTCGGCAACACTTCGTTGCTTGAAATCTCCTTCAATCTATCCTTTTGGGTGAGAAAAGTCCCACCTTTTATAGACCCATGGGGTCTCTTTTGAGAGGGAAGCACAAATGCCATGTGTTGGTCATAGGTGCCATGTGGCGATCATGTCTTCCCATGAGGGAGGGGAGTCCTCCATTGACTTGGGCTCTCATAACTGCCCTTGTGACAGTCCTCTAACGGCCTATCTATCCACCCACACACGTGTGCGAGGCAAGAGTCATCAACTGACTGTCCTGGGCTGCCACTTGGCACCATTCTTCTTTTTGCCCGTTAAACTTGGAATTCGTCCCTGGGTGAGACGATTTCAGAATTCGTCCCTGGGTGAGACGAATTCCAGTTAGTATTCGTCCCTGGGTGAGACGAATAGTGAGCAAAGTGTCTAAATGTGCCAAATTGCTTCCTGACCTTACAAAATTGCTATGAAAGTGGTTAGGACCATTGTTTGACCTCTGAGGGCTGCCCTGGGGGCTGTGTTTGTCAAAGCGATCAGTGTTTGCAGTCACATAATCGGATTGGTGCTGTTTTGGTGTCTCTGAGATGCCCCTTTTTGGGATGCGTTGTGCATAGCGCAGCGCCGAGCAAAAATAGATAACCAAAGCACTAATGATTAGGGTTTCTTGGTAACCTAACCAACTTTTGATGCCCCAAGCATGGAAAGGGCATGCATTCTTGAATCCTTGCTTCTACGAGCTAAGGAGTTTGATTTCAAGTGTTAACCTATTTTGGTGAGGTGTGACTTGAACTTGGACATTGATCAGTCATGATTAGGCAAAGGGCGCAACCTTTTATCCTCAGGGGAACCTTGTGTTCATGATTCACGAAATGCCAAGTGTTTGATTGATTTGATTGTTGCTTGTTTACTGCCCCAAGCGGGAGCGTGATTGTCTTTGTCAATGATTCTTTGAATGCATGTCGTTTTCCTTAATTGGGTGTGTGATTGTTGATTGGTGACTAAGTGTGACTACCCCCTCAAGCGACGAATCGATGAGGGAATGACCTTCATGAGAAAAGCGACGAGTCGCTTGACCCAAGATGACTTGTGCAAGGGTGCCTTTAGATGGTTTATCGTTAAGCATGTGCAATTTTTCCAACATCTGGACCTGTTTTTGGTGGGTGTTAACCCTTTTTGTGATGCCATAATGGGGTGAAATCGTCGACAACCCATCTTCCCGTGGAGCGGTCCGGCTATGATAGCCTTCTTGGGGAAGTAGGAGAGTGACAATTTGAACCCCGACATCGATTTTCTATGCCAAGAGGTTAAGTGCGAGAGCACTTGTGTCGGCAATGCTTATTGCTTTGTTTTTATGTTGCATTTTTTGTTGTTTTTGTTGTTTTTTGTGACACCATTTGGGGATTAAATTATCGAAAATCCGTCTTCCCGTGGAGCGGTCCGGCTATGGTAGCCTTCTTAGGGAGTAGGATAGTGATAATTTGTGACTCCAATGTCTATTTTGTATGCCTTGGATGTCAGGTGCAGTAGCACTCCTATCGGGCAAATTTATTGTCTGTTTTTAGTGCATTTTTGATCATTTTTTGATGTTTTTGAAGTGCTGGTTTGAATTCGTCCCTGGGTGGGACGAATTCCAGCTGTAGAATTCGTCCCTGGGTGGGACGAGCGCTAACCTGAGCGTTCGTCCCAGTCAAGGATGAATTCCAGCTCAAAAGGCCTATTTAAGGGCCAAAACTTGCATTTGGGCTCATTTGTGTCATTTTTTTCTTGCGATTTTGGAGCTCTGGGAGGAGGAGGTAGTTGCGCAAGCGAAGCGCTGTTGGAATTCTCTCTGCCATCATGAGTGCACAAACTGGTTCGAGCGGCGGAGCCGAAGCGAAACCTGTAAGTGTCCTCTAGAGCTTATTTTTGTTTAAATTTGCACTTGTTTTATTTAATTGTTTTTGTGATGCTGTTTTTCAAAATGTGTTTTAAAACTTAAATCCTGAAACTGGATTGAAGACAACTACTTGTATTTTATTTTTATGCTGTACAGTTCTTTTCCATGATTTTTAATTTTTTTTTTTGTTGAATTGTTTTCTTTTGCAGGTTCGGAGCCGGTACCGTGTACCTACCGCCTTTACTGAGGCGCGGGGTGCACTGACTGATGGTGATTGGGAATGGCTTGATGCCCTTGGGCTCAAGCAGGTGTCTCGACTGGAGCCTGTGGTCCCGGATCAGGCCTATCTGATGGCCCTGATCAAACTTTGGGATCCTCGGACCAACACGTTCCATCTTCCGACAGGGGAGATGACTGTAACTTTGGAGGATGTCTATCGGTTGCTTCGGATTTCGATAGATGGACTGCCTATTAGGACATCGCCGCGTGATCAGCGGACTGCTGTACTTACGAGATGCTTTGGGCATGGGGAGCGGCTGGGTGTAACGAACCCAGTGGAGACAGCTGAGGTGGACTGCCGAGCTGGCGGGATTTTGGTTGGTTGGTGGCAGGGAGAGGGGGTGTTAGGAGTGAGGCACGCATTCTTGATGGGCCTTATTTCTAACATGCTTCTCCCTGATTCGTCGAGCGCGAGGTTCCCGTGGAACCTGCTGGATTTGGTATGGCGATTGGTAGAGTGCCCGATAGAGGCACCACCGATTTTGAGATGGGGACAAACATTGTTGGCACGGCTCTACGGGGAGGCTGTATGCGGTCCACTGTCGGCGACGGAAGGGCGTCGATTGCGGTTATCTGCTGTCGATCTTGGGGTTGGCAGCACATAGTAGTGGAGAGGCCGACCGGGTTACCGTGGATGACTCGGGCGGCGATGGATGACACGGAGATAGGCTATGCGGTTTTGTGGCGGCGGTCTACAGAGCAAGGGCAGAGTCGGCGATGGGCAGGTGTTGTAGAGCACTATACCGATGCCTTTTCTCGGCTCACTCCAGGGGAGGTGTTTTGGCGCCCTTATCGGGACTGTCCAGCCTGGCCAGAGGCTGGAGAGTGGCTCCGTCGGGTACGCAGGGAGCGGTGGTTGACTGGGAGGCACGGGACGGAGCATGAGTTCTTTTCATACAGCCGGGTTACACGATAGTTTGGGGTACGTCAGGGGTTTCCTGGTGAGCCCGTGGTCTATCGACGATGGGGAGATGAGAGGGATTTAGATCCACCGGTCACCGCGCCATTGGGCGAGGAGTCAGATGCGGTTATTGATGTCCCGGACGTAGATGACGTCGGGACTACCACTGAGTATGACTCGTGGTGGGTACTACGGCGATGGAGAGGAGAGGGGCCACTGGGAGGCACGGAGGCGGCAGTGGAGGGTGTTGAGGTAGCAGGGGATGATTGGGGAGGTCCGTTGGATGATGCGGACATGTTGGATGTGGGGGATGAGGATGTAGACTTGGGCACTCCGGATCAGCCGGACATGCAGGGCGTGGAGGAGCGGTGGGAGCCAGAGCAGGCTGCTGTTCCAGAGGGTCCTGTTCGTCGAGCGGACACTAGAGGAGGTGGAGTCTGAGATACATGCTGAAAATGCGTGATTGACAGAGCTTCTATGGATATGGGATCTGGAGTTGGGGGATGCGAGGTGGGAGTTGGGGGACGCGCTATGGGAGAGGGATCTCCTACGGGCTCAGGCTGGTAGAGCGGGATAGGGTTACGGCACAGCGCGACGATGCGGTGTCATACTATCATCGACGAGAGGCAGAGTGGTGTCGGCACCGGATAGAGTTGGAGAGGGAGGTCATCCGCCTTGGTGGGCGACTTCCTGAGCCCTCGGTCAGTGGATCTTCATGCCGGACGAGGGATAGTGCGACTGAGCAGTCAGCATCATCTCGTCATCGATGATTAGATGAGGGAGGCGGTAGCAGGCATGATGCGGGGGCTGGCAGTAGCCGCCCTGCGAGGTCCCATAGGACCCACACCACGGGGGGTAGTTCCGTCGCATCGATCCTGCGTGATTATGGTGGTCGACGCTTTAGGTTGGGTTTTTGGATATGATTGCGGGGATTGAGGACCAGTTTTGTAGCCTGCGGGCATTTTTTTTGACGATATATATATATATATATATATACGGTTTTATTGTGGTTTCTTACATGTGATGATTTGATTTTTGTTATGCATGATGGCTAATGACTATGGATGTATGCATGTTTATTTATTTTGATGAATGCTTATGTTATGATGAATGCAAATGTTTTTGATTTCTTTTTGATATGCAAAGTGAAATTGATGAATGATATTTGTGGTGATTGGTTACAACACCATAGGTTGTTTAAGACGCTCTTTAATTCATTTTTAGGCGATTGCTATGATGTATGGCTCTTGTATGTATACATGTGGTTTTCTCTTTTTGTATTTTCTGATGGTATTGTAAGGATGAAAAGTAGCGCAGTTGGTTTATAAATGTAGCTAAGGTTTTCCGAGACTCAGACATTTTAACTCACTAGCCACGACTGTACTTTGTCTTACAAGACTTTTGAACAAGGTATGAATCAGACTTGTTTTTGACCCAGCTATTTCACATCCCCGTGTGTGCGATTGAGTTCATTATTGTGGTATTTATCAGGATACCGCCAGTGCCAGATGGGCTTTCAACCGAACCTGTACTGAGGATCACCTAATTAGCTCCACTAACTCCTTTGTTGTATTTAGTTAGATTAATCTGCGGTGTTATCCAGGATGCCATAAGCTAGCTCATCCACATGCAAACATTGATCTGTACGCAAGTTAATGTGACAGATATATCGTCATGCGAGAAGTTTACCGCCAATTATCGATAGGCTATCAACCAAACCGGTACTGAGGCTTGCCTCATGACCTTTTAGAATGCTGAGAGTTCCGAGGATTCAAGTTCACTCCCTTCTTTTCTTCAATTGTATTGGGATACTTGCTCGTTTGTAGTGATAAGATCACTTGTTTATTTTGATTTGTTTTTTCTTTTGAGCAAGGGATTGGGGATATGGAGTGATGAAAATCACTATCGTTTGTGCCGTTTGATGTGTGCACTGTATGATGTCAAATATTTGATTTTTGACGTTTTGCAAATTTTTGATGTTTTGCAACTATTGAGAACTAGGGATTCTTAGGGAATTGGGTAGGGAGGATGCTTGTCCTTTTGCCAACTCTCGGCATTCTTGGGGTCATTCGCACGAGGGGATGAGCAAGATAACCGTTTCGCTTTTGGTGACCTGGATTACTTATGCGAGGTTTCATCTTTCGTTCACACAACTCAGGAATTGTTTTATGTGTTTTTAATTTGTGTTGGGATGTTACGTAACAAGGTGTATTTCAAGTATGACTCTACCTTCATAAAATATGTTTGACTTGATACATTACATGGCTAAAGAGTGAAATGATGACTGAATCACGAAAACTCTTGATACATTAAAAGACCACTGACTCTAGTGTGGTAAAAGCAATGCTTGTGTTTTTGTTGTTTTTGTAAAATGGAACAGTGTGGAATAAGATGGTCTATTAGAGCAATTATAGCCTATGGTGCCTTTGACCTATACAACCACAAATATGCAGCGTATGGATGCAATGCTTAATGCAGCTACATGTTTTTGTATTTTTGATGGATTGGTTTTTGTGAATATGAATATGAGGTGCGAGAAGAGCTCTCGATTGATGAATTTTAGTATGCCTAAATATGAGATGCAAATTTTTGGTTGTTTTTGATTATTTTTTTTTTTTGACCAAGTGATTGTGGACATCCTTGGAGCATTTTGGTGACCAAGTGATTGCGATAATCCTTGGAGCTTTTTGGGTGACCAAGTGATTGCGATAATCCTTGGAGCTTTTTTGGTTTGACCAAGTGATTGCGATAATCCTTGGAGCTTTTTGGTTTGACCAAGTGATTGCGATAATCCTTGGAGCTTTTTGGTTTGACCAAGTGATTGCGATAATCCTTGGAGATTTTTTTTTTGGTTTGACCAAGTGATTGCGATAATCCTTGGAGCTTTTGGGGTTTTGACCAAGTGATTGCGATAATCCTTGGAGCTTTTTGGTTTGACCAAGTGATTACGATAATCATTGGATCTTTTTTTGGTTTGACCAAGTGATTGCGATAATCCTTGGAGATTTTTGGTTTGACCAAGTGATTGCGATAATCCTTGGAGCTTTTGGGGTTTTGACCAAGTGATTGCGATAATCCTTGGAGCTTTTTGGGTTTTGACCAAGTGATTGCGATAATCCTTGGAGCTTTTGGGGTTTTGACCAAGTGATTGCGATAATCCTTGGAGATTTTTGGTTTGACCAAGTGATTTTACGGATCCTTGGAGCATTTTTGGGATATGGCTCTCTTAGATATAAAATGGTCGCAAATGACTAATATTCAAGGGTTCTGTTTCCTTGATACCATCAAGAGAAGCTAGCCGGTACGTCCCGGGTCCTATTTTGCTGTCAATGACATATGGACCTAACTAATTTGCCGTGAACTTGTCCCTTAGGTGGGACGGAAAATTAGATTTCTGTTGGTTTTCCTTCAAAACCAAATCACCAACCCGAAAGTCCCTTAGGTGAACTTTCATGTTGTAAGCTTTCTTAAGCCTCTCTTGGTAGATACGTAAGTGCCCGAGAGCATTAA